>CAUYLG010007560.1:0-27027 GCA_963573385.1 Cacajao melanocephalus
TCTGATATCCTTTCTTCTGCTTGGTCAATTCGGCTGTTGAAACTTGTGCATGCTTCGCGAAGTTCTCGTGTTGTGTTTTTCAGCTCCATCAATTCATTTATATTCCTCTCTAAGTTGTCCATTCTTGTTAGCATTTCATTAAATCTTCTTTCAAGGTTCTTAGTGTCTTTGCATTGGGTTAGTACGTGTTCTTTTAGCTCACAGAAGTTTCTTATTATCTACCTTCTGAAGCCTGATTCTGTCAGTTCGTCACACTCATTCTCTGTCATGCCTTGTTCTCTTGCTAATGAGGAGCTGCGATCCCCTGTAGGAGGAGAGGAATTCTGATTTTGGTTGTTCTCGGCCTTTTTTCACTGGTTTCTTCCCATTTTTGTGGATTTATCCACCTGTCGTCTTTGTAATTGCCGACTTTCAGATTGGGTCTGAGTGAACTTCCGGCTTGTTGGTGATGAAGTTTTCTCTGTTTCTTAGTTTTCCTTTGGTGGACGCTCCTTCCCCACAGAGCTTGGCCTTCCCTGGTTCAGCTGTGCTTACTGTGAAACTCTCAGTCCTCAGCGCTTCCGATTGCTGTTCTCCTTGTGGGGATGGGACCAGCCAAGCTCGACTCAGAGGGCACCCAGTCGCATATATTCCGCACTGAGAAGCACTGCGCCACGCCAGGGTGCCGGCAAAACAGCTGCGCTGGCCAAAAGAGTCGCACTGGTGACACGTGTGGCTCCTCTGCCAGGAATCTCCGAGTTTGTGGGCCACAAAAATTCGTCTGAAATTGTGGTGTCCACTCGCTCTCTGTGCTTTCACTGGGAGCTACAATCCTGAGCTGTTGTTAATTGGCCATCTTGGATCTCTCTGCCCGGTGATGAAGTTTTTTCTGTTTCTTAGTTTTCCTTTGGCGGACGCCCCTTCCCCACACAGCTGGACCTTCCCGGTTCAGCTGTGCCTACTGTGAAACTCTCAGTTCTCAGCACTTCCAATTACTGTTCTCCTTGTGGGGATGGGACCAGCCAAGCCCGACTCAAGGGGCACCCCGTCCCGTATACTCCGTGCCAAGAAGCACCATGCCAGGGCGCCCGCAAAATAGCTGCGCCGGCCAAAAAAGTTGCGCTGGCAACCCGTGTGGCTCCTCCGCCGGGAATCTCCCAGTCTGTGGGCAACAAAAATTCGTCTGAAAGTGCGGCGTCCACTCGCTCTCTGCGGTTTCACTGGGAGCTACAATACTGAGCTGTTGTTAATCGGCCATCTTGGATCTCTCCCCAGGCTGGTCTTAAACTCCTGACCTCAAGTGATCCTCTCACTTGGCCTCCCAAAGTGCTGGGATTATAGGTGTGAGCCACCATGCCCAACCTATAGTGATTTAAATTAAATATTACCACTAATTAGATAAGTTGTTTAAACTTTTGATGCTTCAATTTCCACATCTGGAAATTCTAAGAAGTTCTTTACCTTATTGGGATGTTTTCGTGGTCTAATGGATGATTAGATTGCAGATCCTTTGAAAAACTAGAATTCTGATAGTAGTAGAGACTTAGAATGCTCACCCATGTCTAGTTTATCTTCATGAGAAGATTCCTCTTCCTGACTTCTTTTGCAATTGGACAGGTCATGTGACTTGCTGGCCATTGAGTTGTGGTTGAACATGAGCCACTTTTGAGCCAGATCACTTAATTGCTTATGTGAGACCTGTTAAGACTATTCCTCTGCTGTGGTGATTGTGGAAATGTTTAGAGTTGGAAGTGTTTCACAGTTTAGAGCTATCTGGAAGCTAAGACAACACATGAAAGGTATTTATCTAGGAGAGATGACTACACCCACTGTAGGTTTTGAGGAAGCAAAAAATAGACCAATATATCAGTCTCCTCTTATCCATGGTTTCACTTTCCAAGGTTTCCATTACCTATGGTCAGCCTCAGTCTGACAATATTAAATGGAAAATTCCAGAAATAAACAATTTATAAATTTTAAATTTTGGGCAGTTCTGAGTAGTGTGACAAAATCTCTCAATGTCACATGAGTCATTTCTTTGTCCAGCATATCCATGCTTTATATGCTACCTGCCCGTAGGCATCTTGGTTATCAGACCTACTGAGGCAATATTGCAGTGCTTGTGTTCGACCTAATAGTAGCCTCACATTACATCACAGTGCCTGTGTCATTTACCTCATTCCATTTCATCACGTGGGCATTGTATCATCTCACATCATCACAAGAAGGATGAGAATAGTACGATAAGGTATTTTGAGAGAGAGAGAGAGAGAGACCATATTCACATAACTTTTATTATAGCATATTGTTATACTTGTTCTATTTAATTGTTTTAAATATTTTACTGTGCCTAATTTCTAAATTAAATTTTATCATAGGTATGTATGTGTAGGACAAAACATCGTATATGTAGGGTTTGGCACTATCTGCAGTTCAAGGCATCCAGTGGAGGTCTTGGAATGTCTCCAACAAAGATAGGGGAGAACTACTGTACTGTGTCAGATCACTGAGATTGAGGGGTTGTTTGTTATGGCAGCAGAACCTAGCCTAACTATATGCTTTAGTATAAAAAATTCTTAAAGTTGCTAATTGTGATTATTAGTGAGATGTCTCCTACCTTCTGCTAATATTATTTACTTCTAATTTGCCATTATGCCATTTTCTGATACCTAGTAAATTTGAATCTGACCACTTAGACTCTTTTCTCATCCCCCTAGACCCAAGAATCACTCATGTCCTGGAAGGAACCTGAAGGAACAAACTATATTAGCAGTCATGGCATATTGGCAGTTACAACATAAAAGGATGGGAGCTAAATTCAAGAAGTACTGTGCCTGACATATAATAAGCACTCAACAAACATTTATTGACAATAGGAAGAGAAACTGGATGATGTGGCTGTTACCAGCGATTTCATGTGGCAAAATCTAGTAAATGTTTAGTTCTTATCTTCCTTGACCTCGTAAACAGGATTTGGAGCTTTTCATTACTCTTTCTTTCTCAAAACTCTTTGATCCTTGGCTTCCGGGACATAAGAAGCTTCTAGTTTCCCCTCTGTCTTAGTAGCCACTGCTTGGTCTCCTTTGCACAGCCTCCTTCCTCCTAACATCTAAATACTCTAGTGCCCTAGAGCTCAGGCTTTGGGCCTCTTGTTTACTTGAATCTCTCAGTCATGTCTGCTATTTTACTACTGAGTTATTTCTTTTTATTGATTTATACATTTTCTTTTAGTAACCCTCAGTATATCCTACATTGCTAATAATTTTCCTCATTTGTTAGATTTTTACTTTATAGTTTTTATATTTACTACATATTTACTATATTTATAGTTTTTCATAGATGATTTACATTTTTATATAATCATATATGTCATTTTTTTTTTGAGACTTTTTGAGTCTTCCTCTGTCACTCAGGCAGGAGTGAAGTGGCCCAATATTGGCTCACTGAAATCTCTGCCTCCCTCCCAGGTTCAAGGGATTCTAGCGCCTCAGCCTCCCGAGTAGCTGGGGCTACAGGCGAGTGCCACCACGCCTGGCTAATTTTTATATTTTTAGTAGAGATGGGGTTTTGCCATGTCGGCCAGGCTGATCTCAAACTTCAGACCTCAAGTGATCAGCCCACCTCGGCCTCCGAAAGTGCTGGGATTACAGGTGTGATTGACAATGCCTGGCCTCGTTCCTTATTTTAAAGGCTTTTGGAATTAGTGTGGCATTTTGGGGCTTTGTCAATGTGTGAAGTGGTTATGTTTAATGTATGAGCCTGGTCTGTATAGTAAAGCCACTTTCCTTTGTATAGCAGGACCTTGTTGCTCATCTGTCATTTTTGTCCATGTCCTTTGGGTTATGTAGCTATATGGTGGAGAGTTAAGTTGTGTCAATTTAATCTTGCCAAATTATCCTTGTTATTGCAATAATCATCAATTGCTATGTAACAAAGTACTCCAAAATTTAGTGTTGTAAAGCATGAATAATCATTTATTATCTTTCATGGTTTCTCTGAATTCAGGAATTCAGAAGTGGCTTCACTGGGCAATTCCAGATTAGGGTCTCTCATGAGGTTGTAATCACATGTTGGCTAGGGCCGTGGTCACCCAAAGGCTGGAGGATTTATTTCTAAGCTAGCAGTTGGTGTTAGCAAATTGGTGCTTCTCCATGTGGATCTCTTTACAGAGCTGTTTGAGTGTTCTCAAGATCTGGTACTTGGCTTTCCCCAGAGCAAGTAATCCATGAGACCAAGGTAGAAACTCCAATGTCTTTTATGACAGCCTCAGAAATTCTGCGCCATCATTTCCACCTAATTCAATTGGCTGTATAATAGACCAGCCAGGCTTCAGTGTATGTGTTGGTGCTGGGGCAGTTACATAGCTGTGAGTACCCAGGGTGCAATCACTGGGGGCCACTACCAAGGCTGGCTACCCACAGTAATGAAAAAACACTTTTATTTGAGATGTTTTCTTGGGTTTGAGATATACTTTTAAACTGAGAACACAGGAATGCCAATTGATACATGCTGGATTTACACAAAGCACTGTTAACTTTATACTCTGTTAAGCAGAAAGAAAATGGATAAATTTTTGTAGACTGTTCGCTCGAGTAAGGCCTTCAGGGCAGAAGACACCTGAGATTGTCCTGATACACTTCCTTGTGGTATACTTTTTGGGACTAATATTATTCATGATTTTCTGCTTCCTCCATATCTCTCTGAATCCAAATATTTTGAAGAAAACAAATCAGAGGGAGGCAAGAAAATGTTTAAGACAGAGTAGAAATAGCTGCTAATAACAGCAAGAACCACTTTATTTCTTGAGTCTTGCTATGTACCAGATATGTCCCAGACCTTTTCATAAGTGATATCTTATTTAGCTCTTCCACTGACCCCATTTTAACTATGACAAAACTAATACTCAGAATAATTTATTGAAGGTCATGTAATGAATGGTTGGGCTGAGATTTGAACCCAGGTCTGTCTGTTTCTAAAGGCTGTGGTTAATCTACTGCCTCTCACTGTATCCCATTGATATAAACACACAAACGCAATGTTTGGGCATCAGAAAGTTGAAAAGCGGTAGAGTTGTGTATTATCTGAAAGGATCTATCAAAGGTAAAAAATGCAGGAAATGTAATCCCAGATACGAAAATACTCTGAAACTGAAAAGTGCTTTATAAATGTAAGGTGGCAGTGTTATTAATATTATTTAGCTCAGAGAAGTAAGAAAATGAATCATGTATAATTCTTCTATTTCTTTTCATTCAGATTATAGTGGAACACCTGCTCATTAATCTTGACCCTGTTAAAACAATAACTGCCTATCCAGGTAATACACTGGAGTTAATGTGTAATTCACTTGGCTATGAAATGGGAATAGCAATATTTCAAGTTAATATGTATTTTAGACCAATAAATGTTTTAGTTTAAAAAACTCTGTTAAAATGTACAATTTAGGAAGATATCAAACCATCAGTTTAAAATTAAAGCATAAGAAGCTTTATGTCTGTAAAAGCATTTTGTTGTAATGTCAATATGATATCATATTTGTCTTCCACACAAAGACATTGTCTTTCTGACAACCACTGTTTAAAGCAAATAGGCCTTGGGAATGGGGAAAGTACATTTCTCTTGGATTTTCCTGTCTTTTGACATGTACCTCGGTGGTGTGAACACATTAATGATGAACTCAGTTGATGGTCTTGAGGGTGAGGGATGATATGTAGCCTTCATTACATTGCCTTGGCGCCGGGCCCGCAGACACCAGCAGCAAGAGCTTTGATTTCATTTTAAAAGAAGTTAGAAGAGTATGAAGAAGGTCATGGCCATCAATCTGTTATCACTGTGCTAGATAGGATCTCTTTAAGGAGGAGCATGAAACATATTTTAAAACCTCCAATGAAGGCCCCCAAATGGTAATGTTCATCCTACCACTTCCTAATGAAAGCGTGCAATGTCTGAAACAGAGATCACTAGCACTACACAACAAAACTTGTCTGAGGAAATGCTTTCATTTTAAATTGTCCCAGCTAGAGTCAGCATATATAAACAGTAGGTATAGTGAGGCATGTGGATGAAAGCAAAAAATATTTTGCAGTCCTGTTAGGCTTTATTAAGTTCACATTATTGTGAGTGGGTCGGTAGTCATCCTACTGCAGAGAAAAGGAATGGAGACTGAAGCTAGATGTTCTGCTTAAGGCTGCTTATTGATTGGAAGGCAGGGTATTGTTTTGGGGGGCCCTGAGCTCCCAGAATGCACCTCTGCCGTCATGAGCTATAGCCATGAGGTCTCGATTATGTCCTTTGTATTATGTCCTTTGTGTTATTTCCTTTGTTTTATTTGGGATATTTTAGGAAAGAAATGCATAGTACTTAGAATTTTGAGTTCTCCAACATAGGATTTAGTTTTGTGAAATGTCATCTAACTTTTAGGGACATACACATATATTTTTATGTAATTTAAAATTCTGATGCACGTCCAAATGTCTGTTCTACTTATTATTATTAATATAAACATTTTTTGCTGCTATGCTACAAAGTCTTTTTTTTTTTTTTTTTTTTTGAGACAGGGTGTTGCTGTCACTCAGGCTGGTGTGGGCAGTGGCGTGATCTTGGCTCACTGCAACCTCCACCTCCCTAGATCAGGTGATCCTCCTGCCTCAGCTCCCCAAGTAGCTGGGACTACAGGTGTGTGCCACCACACCCGGCTAATGTTTGTATTTTTAGAAAAGATGGGGTTTCACCATGTTGGCCAGGCTGGTCTCAAACTCCTAATCTCAAGTGATACACCTGCTTTAGCCTCCCAAAGTGCTGGGATTACAGGTGTGAGCCACCCCACCTGGCAAAGTCTTAATAATATTTCAAGGTAGTGTCATAGTCCATTAAGTTGATATGTCATAATTTAACAATTCCCTCCCAGGACATATAGTTTGTTTCTAAAATTTCCTCCTCTGCTGTAGATGACACTATACTAGTTTTCTTCATGAAGATAGCTTTTTAATTTCCTAAGGTATTGTTTTCTGAAGCTAAATTTTTTCAAGAGTGGATTTAGAGGGTCCAGTTCACTTTTGTTGTTTATCTTTATGGGTTTGCTTCCCTGAGAGATGGTGAGTGCTTTTTCTACATTTTCTATGTGGTTATTTTTCAAAACTCTAATCTGCATTTAGGAGTTCACATAGTGCTGATTTGACTGATCAGATTTGATGATTGTAACAGTCCCAGCAGAATACAGAATTCACCCTGTTGTTTCAAATGAAGAGGATGTCATGAAGGGCTATACTCACAGAAGTGTGTTCAGGGTTAAAGAGCAAACAGGGGACTCCAACAGTGCAAAGTCATGTCCAGCCCTGGGCTGAAGGGATGAGAGACGGTCATAGTGTTTCATGAGAGCTCATGGCTAGCCCTGGGCTGAAGGGGCGGTGGAAGGAAGTAATGTTCCAGGAGCACTTAGAGCTGCAGCCATGGAGAAGCAGGGCCTGCTGGGACTGGGGCTGTAGAAGGACAAAGCTTTCACTAGAGATGCTGCACTGAAGCCCCTGACGAGTAGGAGGGAACACCTCAGCCTCCTTTTCCTCTCTCCCTCCAGTCTCATGCTAGTGCCTCCCATGGGCAGAACCCAACCAAAAGTCACCTGGCACAGGACCCTGGGTGGTGCTGCCTTCTGGAGTCACCCTTCTGGAACACAGAGCAGGGCCCGTAATGGATCCAGTGCTGGTGGAGGTGAAGGGGCAAATGGAAAAACCCCAAACGAGAAACAAACAGACCCAAAGAGACTACCACCATAATGGTGGAAGTTTGTTTCAATAGCAGCAGGGGGAACCCATTTAGTGGAATCTCAAGCATGGTTCATATTTCACACCCCTCTGGACTGCAATATTCCAGAAAGGCCTTATATATTGCATCCATTTTACTATGAAAACTGGGTCACAATGGGAGAGTTGGGGACTCAGCACTTGAGATCATGTCACAAGTCCATGGGTGCTGTGCTCGCTCTGTGGCTGTCTTTCTAGTCATCTTGTGTTAGCTCTGATTTTATTCTTTATAATAGCCGTTTCACTGCTCCAGCTCCTAACCCCACCCCATCCCCACGTTTTGATGGAAGCATGTTTCTCATTTCAGTGTGCACTTAGGGCAGCTTGTCTGTATAACCACATGGTCACCAGACAGCATTCCACAGGGCGGTTTCTCACTTCGGGGGCTGAGGGCCTCTGAACATTTATGGACTTTGGGGATTTGTGAATCCTTTATACAAATTTTCACATGTTGCTTTTATTTGGATGGCAATAAAAATTTAAGATAGGCATATTCTGGATCATTTGGATGACTGCCTGTAACTGAGTACTGTGACATGGTTTCAGTACCTGCATCTACATTAGGTTTGTATTCAAATTAGTGTCAGGCAGGACCACTTTCAATGTGGAGCGTTCTTAAGAAAAAATCAGGGTAGATTTAATTTGATCCCAAAGCCCTGTTTACATTCAGAGACCAAATGCCCACACAGCAGGCTGGTGAAGAAAGGTTTCATAGTAGTTACATTAGGGAAGGTAGCAGAAGAATTCAGTCATCACGTGGAACATGGAATAAATGCTTGCTGAGCTCCAGAGAATCTATGCCACAGTGATCAGTACCATACATCTCATCTGGGCAGCAGTGTGGTTTCAGCAGAACATCCAGCATGTTAAATTCATGCTATTAACTTGAATGCTGTTGGCTTTATGGTTTTGGTTGTATTTATTTATGCATGTTCTGTGGTTTGGGTAGATTAACGGTAGTATATCTAAGGATTTTGGACCTGGTTTCATGTTGGTTGTTTTCTAAGTAACACCCTAATAATGATAATTAGAGTTAACATTATGGAAATTCAGGGAAGATTTTTCTTTAAAAAAAGATCTGTACGTAACTACAGTTGGACAATTACTATGTCGAGGAAAGGGCACCAAATTGGTAATGTTGGCCTTTGTGTCCTCTTTGTGAGAAAAGGAAAGAAAAGAGAAGGGAGGGAGGAAGAAAAGAACTATCTTAAAATGCTGTAAAAGACCATGATTCTTCATCCCAAGAATTCATGAAGTTTTGGATGATTTAGTGGCACACATTTAGGAAATGTAATACTCACCTGATGTTATCCAAGAAGACCCCACAGGCTCCTTTGATCTATGCTTTTCTAGTTAAGGACCAACTCCTATGGAATCCAAGGGCCGTTCTTCCTATTTATACCATAACCAAGCAGCATAATAAACTCTCATAAATATTTCCTCGCTAATTTTCTGATTTGTTGAAAATATAGCACTTCTTGGGAGATACCAGTATATAGTCTTTTTTTGCGGCTGAGACTAACCACCTTGTAATTATCAATGACAGTTTTTCCACTGGGCAAAGAACATTGTCTCCTCTTTGCATATAGCAGATAATTGTTATCAATGCTCAGGGCAATTATATGCATGTGGAAAACCCAGGTAATGGTGTGTTTGGTGATAAGTGCATGGTCTGTTTTTTTTGGCAGGGGTTCTAAAACCCATGATGTTAAGTGGGCATCACATGATACCATCAACAGGTGTGCATGCTGGAGTAGCTCAGCATTCTCAACTGGGATTGTCCTTAGCAACCCACGAGAGTAGCATCACTTCTAACAGTTCTGAAGTTGTGTTAGCTGGGCAGCTATTAACTGTTATTGCCTCTGCTCACTAATTCCTTTAATGGAGTTTGTTGGAAATAGAGCCCATGCAAATATTATATAGTTCGTAAATAATTTAGAACTGGCACTTAAATGTGTTACACAGTTTCTCCCTGGCCAACTGACCTTTCTACTTGCTTGCTTTAGGATTATGTAAAAAGGACCCGAATTCCACAAGTTAGGGTTCCACTTGCAATGTTGTTCAGCCCCAATTCTTTCCCCACCTCCCCTTCCCTGTACCAACCCACTGTCCAAGTTGTCAGGGAACGTGATGAAGAAATGGCCACAAGAAGCTTCTGTGGGTCATTTCCCTAGAGCCCAACACTCAGGTAGACCCAGGCTCAGCAACTAGGTTACAAAGAAGGCTTTGCAGGATGGTCTTTCTGTGATTTATTGTTTTCTAAGAAGAAAGCTGGTGTGGGTCGATGTGGTCAGACTGCATCTAGCAGAAAAATTCCAGGAGGAAATTGGGTTCTCTCAGTCAAACAGAAACTTCTCATGTTGCCTCATTTCCATCACTCCAAACCTCTGGATTGGTAAAACCCAGGAACTCAAACACATCTTACCTACCAGTCAGTGCTGTAACTCACAAATCACTAATCTCCAAGCCCATTTGCCAAAGTCAAATACCGCCTAGCCCCGACAAAGCCCTTCACAAACAAAGCCACACCTGGCCTGCAAGTACGATAAGTAGATTACTCTCTAGACACAGCTGAAAGTTTAAGCTGCCAAAACAATCTTTTCTCCTCCTGGAGGCTTTTCTTTTTTTTTTTTTTTTTTTTTTCTCTAAGTCCTTCATGTACCCAGAAAAGCCACCTTGCCTCCAGGGGCCATGGGATTCCTCCTCTGGAGAATTTAATTCTGTCAGGAAACAAGTCAATCTTTCCCCCATCACAACTGCAGAAGGCAGGCTTGGCTGGAATAGATTAGGCTGGGAGGGAAAGTGGTGAGGGGTCCTGATGCGAGGTTTTGGTGAATTAGGGTCGTGATACCATTTTCTCCCGCTGTGAATAAAGTTGGTATCCTAACCCCATTTCCAAACAACTCCGCATCTTGGAGTACTTTAACTCCAGTCACTCTCTCTCTTGAATTATATGCTATTGTTGTCTGATATTTTAGTTATGACTTCTTTTACCACCACAATGTAAATATTAGTTTTGTTTTACAGGCACAATTTAAAAATACTCATTTAAAATTACCTATCTATACACCAGCTTTTCTGCTCTTTGACATTCCTTCTGGGCTTATCTGCTCCTTCCTAAAATATGGTCTTTAGAAATTCCTATGAAGTTTTGTTGATAGTAAACTCTGTTTTTGTTTATAAGAAAATATATTTATTTCTCATCCTTAAAAAATTTCTTCATTGGGTGTTCTAGTTAAGACTTAGATTTTCTTCTACCACTTTGAAGATAACTACTGTCAGTTTACAGGTACATAAGTATAACTGACCCTTGAACTTGTGAAGAGATGCTCAAACTCTTCATAATTAAAGAAATGCGAGTGAAAATAAAGAAGATAACTGCTATCATCTGACTGCAGTTATGGATGTTGAGAAATTAGCTGCCAGTCTAATGCTGATCTCTTTTCTGGCTGCCTTCATAATATTGTGGTTGCTTTTGGTATTCTGTAGTATCATTTCAATGTATCTAGATGTAGAATACAGTTGACTCTTGGACAATGCAGGGGTTAGTGGTGCTGACCCCTCTGCATGGTCAAAAATCCATGTATAATTTCTGACTCCCCCAAAACTTAACTACTAATAGCCTAATGTTGGCCAGAAGCCTTACCAATAAAACAGTCAATTCGTACTTATTTTGTATGCTATATGTATTATATGTTGTATTATTACAATAAAGTAAGTCCGAGTAAAGAAAATGCTATTATGAAAATCATAAGGAAGAGAAAGTATATTTACCATTGATTAAGTGGAATATGTGGATTAAGTGGAATATGTGGATAAAGGTCCTCATCCTTGTCATCTTTACATTGAGTCGGCTGAGGGGGAGAAGAAAGAGTAAGGGTCAGTCTTGCATCTTAAGGGCGGCGGAGGCAGAATAAAGTCCATGTGTAAGTGCACCCACGCAGTTCAAACCTGTGTCGTTCAAGGGTCAGCTGTACTTTTGGTTTCTTCTGCTTGGGATATGTGTGTTTCTGCATCTTTGGATTGGTGTCTTTTACCAGTTCTAGAAAAACTCTGGCCATTGTGTCTCAAAATTGCCTCTCCTCCATTCTCTATTCTCTCCTTCTAGGACGTCCATTAGACTTGGGTTCAAGCTTCTTCTTCTGTGCTTCATGCCTCATAATAGCCTTTGAATAATTTCCATCTCTTTATCTTTCTCTCTGTACTGCATTCTGATCATTTTTTTCATAAGTCTTGTCGTAATTCTCTATTCAGCTACATCAGTCTGTGGTTTAATCTGTCCATTGAGTTTTCAGTTTTAATGATTTTATACTGCTGTTGTTTTGTGATTCTCTTTGGCTAGTTTGCAAATCTTTCTAGCCATTTACTTAAAGTCTCTTTTTGTTTTTTCATTTTGATATTTCATATTTTATTATTTGAAGTATTTTACATGTAGTAATATTCCGTGTCTAAGAATACTAGATATTTGGTAATCGAGGGTGTAATTCCGTTATCATTTATGCCAGCTCTCATTTACATTGTTTTGTTTTCGTGTGTTTTGAAAAATTTTTTGTGTGAGCTTATATTTGATAAAATTTAATTTATAACAATATCGAGGGCTCAAACTGAGAGCTTTCCTCCAGAGAAGATTTGTATTTCTTGTGTCCTGGAGCTTGGGATCAGGACTGACCTGGGACTGCTTTAGTAGCCTTTAAGGATCTTGACTTATTACACAAGTCTCAGGTTCAGCTGCTCCACCATGCGAGGGCCCTGGTGCTCACCCTCTGGTTCTAGGGATATGCTCTGGAGCCTGCTCCCAGGGCAACCCTGACTTGTGTATGTGCTTACCACTTACTATTTTGATTTTATATTTCCTTCCTTTTTTCCTTCCTTCCCTTCCTCCTTGTAAATTTGTATGTATGTGTGTGTATCTATGTACTTTCCTGGGACATTTTCTTTAAATTTTTGGGGGTCATCAATGCATTGTAAGGCTGTTGTATTTACCCAGGATCTTGATAATATTGTAGCAAGAAGACCTTGCAGAATATGTGCTATGAGCAGAAAAATGGATCTCTTTAGAGAATGCCCTCAGTTCCTTGTCTCCTTTCAGTTACAGCTAACTTGGGCCTAAGTGTAAAATGAGACCTGGAACTACTCTACTCTGGGTTTATGGGTTACAGGTGTACAGTGGTGCCCTAATACCCAGCACCATTTCACATTCTACCTTATGATCTTTTTTTGTTGGACTGATCACTCTGAGGTCATTGACCAGAGGTGTATCTTCAAAATATAGTACTGCAGAGGTAAATGATGATTTTTTTTTTTAAAGAAACAGATGGGACCCAACATTTGGATATTCAACTCCTTTAAAAGATGTTTTTCAGCTAACATATATCATTTACAAGATTTCTTAAAAGAAAAAACATAACCTATTGCTTCTAAAATCTTTTTGTTCTTTTTTCTTGGATATAATGTTGCCATCATTTGCTTCTTGAAAATCAAGCTTGAGTCTAATATTTCTTTTTGTACCTAGTCACATCTAGCATGTAATAAGCTTTCCTGGAATTGAATCGCATTTTCTAGATGGTTTGACAGAGATCTGGGTATGGCATTTAGGGATGTTCCATCAAATAGCATTTTCAATCTCCTGACAGGTTGGTCTTTAATTAGCAGAGCAGTTATTTGGTTCAAATTATAGATCCAAATCATGGACTTTAGGGATACTTTCTGAAAACTGCTTTCTTGTCCTAGTTCTAATCATTGGCACTGCGTCTTTTCCACATGATTGTTGAGCGGTTACTGTGATTACATGGGAGAGTCTCACAAGGATGGAAAGTGGAGATAGGACTGGGTTTTATTTGGTGTTAATCAAGACACTCTTTAGTGTTTTTGTCTCACTGAATGGAGACTATTGAAAGAAACGTGTAAGGCATTAAGCATTTCCCGATGAATAGTGCTAAGAGGGTCTTTCAATGTGAACATTTCCTAAATTTTATCTCTCAAAAAATAACCTTACAAAACAAGTCAAAATTTCTTAGGGAAGTTACAGAGCCTTTGTATAAAGAAAATAGCAACAGGATGCCTTGTAGAAGGTTATATATTGTTTGTTGCTCAGGTGCACAAGGAATGCCAGGAAAGAACGTATCACCTGCTTTTTCTTTGCTTTTAAGAGACTGCTCTGTTTTTTAAAAATCTTGCCTAGTGTTCTGATCCTCTTGGTTGTAACCATAAGAAAATCTGATGAGAATTAGGTAGGCCATCTGCCCTAACTTCACAAATGAAGGAAAAGGAGAATTTACCTGGGGAACCGCATCTCTTTTCTGATGAAAAATAATGAGTAATCCGTGATTGGTTGAAATGTAATGTTGAGTGGGTGAATAGCAAAGGGCACGTGAGATTTGGGGGGTCAACTGCATGCTTCCTGAAACTCAGCATGTATAGCACATTGTTTAAACACAAAAAGGTCCTCTGCTGGTTATCTGCCAGGGACATGCAAGGTAAGAATGACCAAAATTTATATGTTTAGGACAGTTCTTGAGAAAGCCATCTCCTATAGACTTTTAAGATGCTAAAGCAAACAAATAAATGTAAGAGCTATAGGGGGTGAAATTACTTAGGATGTAAATGATTTCAACAAGCTTGGGAATTTACAAAATATAGGAAGCAGGATGTTTCTTGACAATGTGGCCTAAAACACTTCAGACAAGGGCCAGACTTGGGCTACCCTCTGGATATGTGTCCTAATCCATACTTCTTTAGGGAACTTCTCCTCAAACTCTCTATATGAAAATCTCTTCTTTGGGAAGGATGCAGTGACCTTCCTCCTGCTGAAGTACAAGTGACTAATAAGCTTCGTGGGTTTCCTCCTCTTGGTTTATAACTGGAGATAATCTTTAAGTAAACGGAATGCAGCCACAGTTGTGTAATAGCCAAGTGTCCCCTTTGAGGAGGTGATGGGGAGTTCTAAGTGCTGTTTAGAGTTGTAAAGCTTTTCCTGTGGTGTATGTTTGTAATGCAGCATCCCCAGCTGCTGGTGCTATGATGAGGTAGGTGAGACTGATGATGGACTGTGCAGCCTTCTTGATGGGGCTTTGTAGGCAGAGCAGAGAGCCTGTGTAACTCATCTTTGTATTGTTCATTCTAATTCATTGCCTGGTGCAAGGTAGTATTGGCTGTTGAATGGAGGTCAGGCTGGGACCTGCTAACAGGGCCGTGGTATCTGGGAATGGAGAAGGAGGAAGTATACACACAGGTGCCTGGACTTCTGCTTCCACTTCATCCCAGGTCCTCACCTTTGGTCCAGGAGCCTGGGTACTGCAGGCTTTGTGCTCCAATTAAGTGGTCACATCTCCCTCTTTCCTGTAGGCCCCTAAGAGGCCAAGTGGACCAGAACTCCAAATGACAGCTTTTTTTTTTCCCTCCAATTCTTAAGTCTGTGGCTTTATGAGCCTTGGATTGATCAGGACATAGATGGAAGCTTTGTTCCCCCAGGAGGCTGTTGCTGAGGATAGTTTGTGCCAATCTACTGATCTTTCCCCTAGCCTTCACTCTCAATATGGCAAATTTCCAGATGTGTGACATTTTTATTATTCTAGGGGAAAAAACCCTTTAAATGCCCTTTGAAGCGGAGGAGAAGAAGACAGAGTGGTTTGGCTTGGGTCCTATAGCCATATCATAATGAGTCTTTTTTTAGGCATGTATCCATGGAATAATTAATCCAAGAGGGACAAAAGTTAGTTATTTCTCTTAGGTACCTGACAAGTTCTGTTTTATACCTGGAGGTAAAGTTCAAGATACATCTTCACAACCAAAAACTTCTGCATCTAAAAGAGGGTATTAGGCCTAGCCCACTAACTTATAACAGAGCTGGATTAAGTGACTTTCTGTGACTGAGGAGAGGAGTATTGACTGCATTCTCCTTCCTAATTCCTGCAGACACTAAAAATGTGTATCAGCTCCATCTATGTCCTGCCAAATCTTTCTACCCAAGCACAAGAGGACGCTGTACAAAATCTGAGTCTTTTTTGTACCTGGTTTGTGGTTATGAAAGGTTATTAAGCCTAAGGACCTCTTTACAATGTGTCCCCAGCCTAAAACCCCCTATTTACTTAAAATCCCTTCATCCTAAATGTCTACAATATCAGTCGTAATGATACCTTTTCATGTTCATTTGTTTAGATATGCCACACTTCTGCCTGCCGTTGGCAACCCTCCTGGACTAGGCTGCTCTTGTTAATCACATGGATGTTGTGAGTATTATGTTCACAAGTGGATGTAGAGAAGATATTTTTATTTAACTGTAAATCTTCACCACATGAGCTACTCATGCTTAGCAAAAATATATTAAGCATTTGTGATCTGGAGTTTCATTAATCTCAGGGATTATGCCGCTTGTTCATTGGTTAAATAATGTGATTTCAGTAT
Organism: Cacajao melanocephalus; assembly: GCA_963573385.1. Taxonomy (NCBI): domain Eukaryota; kingdom Metazoa; phylum Chordata; class Mammalia; order Primates; family Pitheciidae; genus Cacajao; species Cacajao melanocephalus. The sequence goes on from CAUYLG010007560.1 coordinate 16,179, forward strand.
CCTCCCCTAATCATATTGACTTTTTATGAAGGAACTTTTGACACAAAGCTGTGTCTCAGAATGTTTTGATACAGAGGTAGCTGTTGATCTTAATTTGCAATTGTGGATTCATTTCATCATGTATGCTTTTACGTTATAGGTTTCTTAATGCTGTCAACATGAAAGTGCTTCAGATGGCTTTGAGCCCTAATTTTGTGGTTCTGTGCACTGAAGACAAGAAGCAATTTTTTGTTGATTTTTTTTTCCTGTGGATCACCAATAGCCCTAAATAACCTCCTTAGTTGTATTGGCAGGACCGAGTAAAAAGGCAAGGGATAAGGAGGAGGGAAAGAAAAAACGAAAGAAAGAAAGAGCGAGCAAGTATGAGAAAGAAAAAGAGGAGGGAAAGAGGAAACAGAGAAGTGTCTTGGGAAGATGATATAGGCCACTGATTACTTAAGAGCTGCAAGCTTCCTGCACAGTAATTTATTTGTAAGCCCAGAGTTAGAAAGGGACCATCTTCAGAATCCCAAAAGTAAGCATACAGTGAGCCTGTGTGGCTGGTCAGCACCACTTCTCTCCTCCCTAACTTTAATGATCAAAGGATGAGAAAGTTGTCAGATCCCTTTTCTGGATCTTAGGTCAGTCTCCTGTGTGACTGATTTGAAGAGTCATAGAGAAAATTTCCTAACATAAAGCAAAGGACATCTGACCAGCAAAGTCTTTGGGAGTTGAAACAGAATGAGAGGCTAGAAAGAATTGATGATGAAAATACCTCTTTCAAAGAGAGAAGCATCTCAGAAAAATCCACAGAACCGCAGAATCCTAGACAGCACTCTCAGGTGATCATTTTAGTCTTGTTATTTGCACTTTTTTTAATGGAGAAACTGAGACTGGGAGAGGGGAAGAGACATACCAAAGCTACTCACTATGGGGCTGAGCAAAGCCATGCATCCTGGGTCCTTTTTATACTGTCATGCCCACTTTTTAAAAATTTTTTAAAAGAAACACTCATAGGCAAGTCAGGGCTGGTTGCATATCATCAAATGAAATAGGGCAGACAGAATTTATTTCATTGAATGCTTAAAGAAGAGCTGGGCCTAGCATGAAGTTTAGTTTTTGGGGGTTTTGAAAATGTAAATTTTCCAGGGCCATGCCAGATTCCCTGTGTGCAGGAAACAGAAGCAGCATTCTAGATGGAACCCAGGGAGCCTGGGACAAATTTACAAAGGGTTCATGTGGAAATGGACTCACCTTTCATGTACCATGATTTGGTTTCGGTTTGGGCAAAAGGAAAGGGACATAGAAAGGTACATAGGTTAGTGACAAGTGGAACATGATTGCTTAGGTCCTTTCTCCAGGGAAGGAGTTAGAGGCAGCTTGATTTCTCAATCCCTGGCAGCTCTAGTGGGTGCGGGGCCAAAGCCCCACATTTTGGCTAGGCTTTGAAGCACTTTTAGAGCTACTTAGCAAGGAGAGTTACTGCTAAAGACTGGGGACAACGTATTTCCATCTTACAGACGTGCAGTTTGTTAACTGTACTTGGCTCTGTCCCATTAAAGTAGCCTACTGTTCGTGGTAGCTTGTTGAATAAATTGCTAGGGCTCTGCTTCATTGCTGCTTGGCATGCAGTTTAGTAGGACACGTTGGTAGCAAGCACCAAAACAGAATACTGAGACTTAGAGTGTCTCAAAGTCTGCCCAAAGCCCTCGGTTTCTGGGGACTGCTGCTATTATTTATTTAATTATTAAAAAAAATTTTTTTCTACGGTGAGTTCCATTGTAGTAACAGACCAAGAACAATTGTGGATCAGGGACTGTACTGCTTATTTAATTATATTTCAGAGTTTTCTTTTTACTAGGTTCTAGATCTCCAGTGAATTAAGTGGCCCACAGCCTGTCATTTCTGTGTACATCTGTGTTGCTTCCTCTTTAGCCAGACTTAAGATTTAAAGGGTCCCATAGACTCATATTCAGGACAGTGAATGTCTTTGCCTACAGAGATTCTAAACTGCAAAGTAACCTTGGGAAACTGGGGCTCTGTGGTCAGTTTAATGAGATACTAAGACCCAGGAAAGGTACTAAGGCTCTGTGGTCAGTTTAATGAGGTACTAAGACCCAGGAAAGATACTAAGGCTCTATGGTCAGTTTAATGAGGTACTGAGACCCAGGAAAGGTACTAAGGCTCTGTGGTCAGTTTAATGAGGTACTAAGACTCGGGAAAGGTACTAAACAATATATTCATTAATATCATTTTATTGATAATCACTGGGTCTTAGTACCTTTCCTTCCTTTCTGCTTTTTGACTTTAGGTGCTGGAAAGGGAGTCAGTGAAGCCAGAGTAAATCTGTTTCACTTCGAAATTATAACTAGGCATTGCTATTGATTTCTCCTCCCTTTGGGAAACTTTTAGAGAATATTTATGGGAACCATGCTGAGTGGGCGTTTCAAGAGTATCAGAACCACTAAGTTGAAAAACATTCACACGTTGGTCTGTAAAGTATAGTCCTAGATGTATTACTGCAGGATTAGCAGAACTTCTTGGGGCACTTGCTTCAATTGACGTTGACTTTTTGTAGAGTCCTTTTCTTTGCTAGAATCAAGGAGAAGAGGAGGTTAGAGAATGTTCTTTCTACCTTCATTGTGTTTTGGTGTCAGTACGGAGATGCACAGGGAGAATGTATGTGAGCTAAAAGAGTGAAATAAAGAAAATCCGTTTAGCAAATATTTATTGAATGCCTACTTGTTGCCAGATGCTGTAGATATGGTAGTGAACAAACCACGTCTCCTTTTCTCTGGGGATATGTTATATTGAGGGGAGAGGAAAGGCCAACAAGCAATATGTTTCTTGTGGTGGCAAGTGCTATGCAAAGACAAATAAATGAAGGAAGGAAGGTGAGGAAGAAGGAAGGAAGAATAAGCAAAGCAGGGGAGGAGGGTGGGGAATGCTGGGGGTATTATTTTATGAAGTGTGTTTCCGAGAAGGGGACATTGAGTAGAGACCTGAAGAAAGGAGAGAGAACCCTAAGTATTTGAGCTGGAAAAGGATGGGGCAGAGGGCTCAGTGGGATGGAGTCAGCTTCTCCCTGTGGCTCTTCTCTGCAGTCACATCTTACTACCTTGGCTGCTTCTGATTTGTAAGTTGGTTATTCTCATTTTAGCCATAGTTTTATGAGGTGGCCACTATTAAATGAAAATTATGCCTAGATTGTACTTTATTAAAGCAGTTGTTGTTGTTTTTGTTGTTAAGCTCCAAATTCATCATATTTCAATTACATGGAATTTTCTGATTTTTTAGAAGGCCGCAAAAAAGACTCTAGCTTACCAAACTTTATCGCTTCTAAGGTATCTGTAGGCCTGGAAAACTATTCCTTGGGGGATGGGAATGCTTACATAAATGTAGAGTTGTTTTACTGCCCCTGCAATTCAGATCACTAGAGAGTATTCATCTGAAATAAAAGTAGGTTTGCTTGGGGATAGATTTGAATCAATGATATAACTTGAAGTTATGCCAACAACCCCATTCTCTCATAGTATATGATGCGGCAGAGGGAAAAGTTGGTTTAGGAGGAGGCAAAGGAATGCAAGAGCTTTGCATGAGTCAAATCTGGAACCAAGCCAGGATCCATCCTGAGACCATGTAGTCAATCGGAGTTGTCAGTCACTGTCTGCCAGCCCGGGGCTGTTTGATCAAGGTCTTTGGAATTGGTGTGCTGGAGTGAAGAGTAGTGAGGCGTGCAAAGTTAAGAATATGCTATATTCATAAAATCATATTTTAAAACAAAGTTATTTTAGAATCATGGAAAATATTTACAGCAACCATCAACTCTTTGAAGATTACTTGTAGGTCCAGGCGCAGTGGCTCATGCCTGTAATCCCAGCACTTTGGGAGGCTGAGGTAGGCAGATCACTTAAGGTCAGGAGTTCAAGACCAGCCCGGCCAACGTGGTGAAACCCTGTCTCTACTAAAAATACAAAAATTAGCCGGACATGGTGGTGCACGCCTGTAATCCCAGCTACCTGGGAGGCTGAGATACGAGAATTGCTTGAACCTGGGAGGCAGAGGTTGTAGTGAGTCAAGATTGCGCCACTGCCCTCCAGCCTGGATGACAGAGCAAGGCTCTGTCTCGAAAAAAAAAAAAAAAAAAAAAAAAAAAAGATTAGTTTTAGTTATTACTGTTTTCCCCAGGGTCATTTTGTAATTTCAATTGTAAACTATTTTTTTTTGTAAGTTTTGAGGATTCCTTTAGGTTAAAAGTATATTGTTTAGTGAGCTTTGTGTGTATATTTAAATATGGGTATGTATGAATAAAGAAATGTATATTTTTGACTGGGCACAGTGCCTCACACTTGTTATTCCAGCACTTTGAGAGGCCAAGGTGGGTGGATCACCTGAGGTCAGGAGTTCAAGACCAGCCTGGCCAACATGGTAAAACCCCATATCTACTAAAAATACAAAAATTAGCCAGGGGTGGTGGCAGGCGCCTGTAATCCCAGCTACTCTGGAGGCTGAGGCAGAAGAATCACTTGAACCTGGGAGGTGGAGGCTGCAGTGAACCGAGATCGTGCCACTGCACTCCAGCTTGGGCAGCAGAGTGAGACCCTGTCTCAAAAAAAAAAAAAAAAAAAAAAAAGGAAAAAATGTGTATTTTTTTCCAAACTATTTATATTGAGGCTTAAAACATTTTTAAAGAAACAATTACGAAGCATCAGAAATCAAATGAGAGATAATTTACTAAGAGCCAGAACTGATGTCCTATGTCACATTAAGGGGACAGTTTCCTTGATTCTCCCTGCCATCCCTCCCCACCCGACGCTGGGAGTGGGACCTTTACTCTGTGCTTCCAGAATATCCCATGGATGCCTAATCATAGTCATGGCTACCTGCTAATTCAGTATCTTTCCATGACATTCTGGAGGGCAGACACTGTGTCCTCGAGCTTAAAATTACCAGCAGTTTGCATGGTGGCTGTCACGTAATAGGGGCTTCAAGTATATTTATTGACTACATAGAAGAATGAATGCGTTATTAAGATTTATATCTTATTTGGATCTTTCTGGCAACCAAAGCAAAAAAAAAATGTATTGGTTTCACAGTTTCATATGCATATAAGTCTAAACAGAGCATTATTTCAGAAGTTACATTTTTCTCCCCTTGGTGCTAAGTTTTTCAAAGTATCTGATGAAACACGGTATAAAGGCAATGAGTTTCATAAGAAACATCATTTTCAATATTTCATAAGCTACCAGTGTCCTGGACTAAATGAAAGAATTACCGTGGGTTTTGATAGTACCTTACAGCCAGAGGCCAACTCCAGCATCCAGAGATTCTGAGTCTTCATTAGCTTCTTAGCAGATTCACCATTAGAACATCTCATTCCCAGATGGCAGTGGGTCCACAAGCCATCTTATTTTATGCCGCTGGATTTTATTTTTGTGATTGCAACTATCTAATAGATACTCTACTGAAAGATTTTGCTGTGCTCATAGGCTGAAGCATTAGGTGAAGTGTGTGAATTAAGGAAAAACGTCCAATAGAAAACAAATTGTATGGGTGCTGCAGTTTAGAAGCGTATGGTTCCTCCAGATTCTGCAGAGGCATTTGCCCTTACTGAATTAAAAGCTTTGTGAGAAAATAATTATTTTGTGAAAACAAATGTGAATACTGGTGAAAGTAAGCTAATGAATGTTGGCCTAATTAAAAAATATTTTTAGGCAGCTTATTCTATGAAGAAGGAACAGTGCTAGGAAGTACAAAGATGTAGTTGCTGAAGGAAAGAAGATTGATTGATTTTTGCTGTGTATATATGGGCTGAGATAGAGAAAGAGGACAGAGAGGAAAATTAAAAATCCTTTGATCCAGCAACAATAATTCTTCATTTAAATGTTTTGGATGGATGCATTTCCTTTTAAGTTGGATAATAAATTAGTAGAGAAAGGCAGTGAGTAGTTGTGTTCTGAATCCCAAGGCAGTCTAAGGAGAGAGTGAAGACAGCAGACATTTATTGAGCATCTGCTGTTTTCTAGGCATTGTGTAAAGGGTTTTAGTTATTTTTTTTCTTTGAACTTTATAGTAATCCTGTGAGTCAAAGAAGGGGAACTGGATGTGTGAGGTTAATTAAATAGTTAAGCTCATGCAGTTAGTGTATATGTCAAAGCCATGATTGAATCCACTTAAGAGTGTCCCAAAGTTCAGGCTGCTATTATTTTATTTTTAAGATACTCCAGTGGTTTTCTATTTGCAAGTAAGGGGCCCACAGGGGCTTCAGAGAGATTGCAAAGGGCTCATTTAAAGGTACATCTGGCTTATTTACATATAAGAAAATATGTATGTCTGAAATATATGTATATCTCTATTTCAAGAATATGTAGGCATTTCAAATTTTACCAATTAAAATTTTATTTAAAAACACTTTGTCTAGAATATAAATTCAACAAGAGATTTTTGTATATTTTGTATTTTTGTATATAACTCATGTGCTTAGAACCATGCTCAGCATAGCAGATGCTCAATAAATATTTATGCATACAAGAGTGAAACAATCCTTATAGTTCTTTAAATATGCCAGAGTTTATTTAATCAAATTTTTATTAGTAGATATTTAGATTGTTTTTATTTTTTCTTTCATCAGCAACACATCTGTACTATAAATAAGTCCCTATGCATATATCTTTGCACCTTACAAAGAAATACTCTAGTATTTCATTATGAAAGATTACTGGAAGTAAACTTGCTGGGTCAAAGGAATATATATTTTAAATTTTAATACAATCTTTCTGGGGCAATTTGCTACGGTATATCAATGCCATTACCTTTAACACCATATAAAATTATCTGTTTCACTTCAACCTGGGCAACACTAGGAGTTAATCTTTTCACTCTTTATAAAGTATCATTAAATTCCAAAATTCAGAAGGCTTATTGCTTCCTCTGAGTCTCTATTTATCCTGTGTAGAAGCTAGAATAATATACTGTGGTGTCTTTCCTCCTGAGCTGAGTTTGTGTGATGACATTATTCAATGAAATTACTTTTTTAAAAAAGCACAAATTACATTCTCTTTTCTATTCTCTGAACTCTTGTTTGAATATATGGATTCAGACTTTTGTCATTGGTAAATATGAGCCTAGGGAGGGAAAGGAAGTCTAGAATTCATTGCACATTATTAGCAAGTGGAATCTGACCACTTGCTGAGAAACAATTTATGTATTATTGAAGAGTACTCCATGTGATTTCTTGTTCTAGGCCCAACCAGGCCCAACCAGTTTGAATGAAGGTGACTCCATAGTATGTTCATGTTGGCTGTTAAAGATGTAGAGAAGAAGCTACTGACTTTGATCTTTGCTACATAAGCAGGTGCAGATGTGGATGGGAAAATCTATGTGTGGCCAACAGATCTTTCCACCCAGCAAATAAAGAAAAGAGCACTGGCCTTTTGCATGGGTTTTCAGCAGAGGAGGTTTTCTTTTTTTAAGTAATACGGGCTCTTGCTCTGTCACCCAGGCTAGAGTGCAGTGGTATGATTATAGCTTACTGTATCATCGACCTCCTGGGCTCAAGCGATCCTGTCACCTCAGGTTGCCAACTAAGTGGCTAGGACTACAGGTATGTGTACCACACTTGGCGCATTTTTAATTTTTTTTGTAGATATGGAGACTTGCTATATTACCCAGGCTAGTCTTGAACTCCTGAACTTCCCGGCCTCAAGCAATCCTTCTACCTTGGCCTCCCAAAGTGCTGGCACTACACAGGAATGAGCCACTGCACATGGCCATTAGCAGAGAACTTTAAGAACACAGAGAAGAATGTGTTCAACATTCTCCAAAACAGTCCTCGCAGTTTTCTAAAGCAATGTTCTCTACTGTCTTATGCACATGAAGACTATGTAAACTATATTCCTCTTGCTGTTTCCTAAGAAGTTCAGAACAAAATGTAAATCTTAATAGCTCATTCATTCATTTATTCAATAAGGCTACATGGAAGCCCTATGACATGTAGCACTGTGAAGTGCTGGCAGTCCTGAACTCAAGGTCACAGCGTCAGCCTTCCAGAAAAGTGATTTGAGTTCCAATTCGGGAAGGAATGGTTTATTGCCCCCTGGAGCCCCTATGCTTTGGATGCTTGCCCTGGAAGGGGAGAGCACAGCTTTTCTCATGAAACATAACCCGTTCTCCACTAAGCTTATTAGCACTAGAAAGGGGGCAGCTCATTTTCCTCTCAGGTGTACTCAAAGGCTGCTGTTGTCCAAGGGTGAAGGGCCCTTGGTGGCTTGATTAGCACACAGCCTGGCCTGTGCTGATTTTCAGATGGAGACCATCAGATATAACCTGCCACTTCATTAGGTTGGCACTCTTCCTGCCCCATCTTGTAATAATGCTACTGGAGCACTTAATAATTTTAGGTAAATGCTGTAAGCATATGCTTCAGAGGCAACCCAGGGTCAGTGGTGACAGCTAGCAAGGCAAATCTTTTCTCATTCCCTTCACTGTTTATTAATATATCACAAGCAAAGAGGTATCATAATGGGGAAAGTATAAGTATTAGAGGAGCAGAACTTACAGCAATGTAACAACTTTAAAAAAATCTCTTATTCAAATTTGCAGTGTTTCAACAGCAAGGGGGGCATGAGATAAATTGGATGATTATTATGGACTTAAAAAAGAGAGCTTGTTTATCTTAGAGAAGAGAAGGCAGAGAGAGGACTTAAGTATTTGAAGATAACATAATGTGGATCATAGTTACGAACTCCTCTCCATTTCCCGTGAAAATGGGAGACAGATAAGCCTTACGTTGGTTCAAGAAAGAATTAGGTTAGACTGTAAGAAGAACTTCCTAGGGACTGGAAAAGCCCATAGGTGGGAAGAAGAGAAGTCTCAACTCTTTTTACAATTTCTTGCTTCCTTCCTTTCTTTATGTTGATTGGAGGTGGATTTTTTTTCTTTACTGGAACTGAATTCCAGAAGTAGTTTATTGGGCTGACACCAGGCTCTGTATAAATTCATAAATGTATATAACCTGCTCCCAGAGGACCATGTACATGTGGGAGGGATTGGACAGGTTGTTCTGTATTTCCTGGGTGACAAGCTCTGGTGGGAAAGGGCTGGGAACCCTGAGTGTTTGGCTAGTAGCCCACACCTAACACCATCTTTTCTTGGTCAGTGCCGGTGATGCCAAGGTGATGAGCGAGCTTTTAGCTCAGTGCTTTGCATGACATGGGGCTTCCTTAAAGAACCAAAGTGTGGGGAGTGCCCTCAGGGCAGGGCTGCTGGGAAGTGGCAGGGTGAGGAGGCTTCCTTCTGTCCCCATGATTCCCTCGCATAGGTTAGTGCTAAGTGAGGTCCGGAGAAGGTAAATGGGAGAAGTCTCACAGAGAGCTGAACTTGTAGGAATCAGGGGTGGCCATTCAGGGCATGGCAGCTGAATCCTTGATCCTCGGGGACTTAGGTAGATCTGACTCATACCTGCTAGACCATGAGGGCCAATGTCTCTCCCACACTCTTAGATTCAAATAATTTCCTTAAGCTCATCCTTGTATTTAGAATGCTAGTACTTTTGTAGCATTGGTGTTATATTTCCCACACTGGCTGAAAGAAGGGTTTTTCTCACTTTTATGATTGGTTGACCAAGAAAATAAAGGCCTGGTGAATTTTCACAAAATCCAGCATCATGGCACAAGTTCTTTCTCTCCATCCTTGAGTTTTCTTTCTCCAGAGAAAACTTTTCTCCATTTGTTCTGTCTTTGATCATTAGTTAGGCATAAAAGGTGAGAGGAAGCTGCAGTTTGCAAAAATAAACATATTAGAAGGAGTTTGGCCAAAACATAAAGAAAACAATGTTTAGATTTCCCATCTGCAAATGTTATGATAGAGACACATATTTATTTGGTGCCTACTATGTGTTACTAGGTACTGATAGATAACAGTAACAAAGTCCCTGTCCTCATGGAGCTTACTTTCTAATGTGAGAGGCCAACAAAAATCATCAGGTGGTGGTAAGTGATGAAGAAAACACTAAAACCAGGTAAGGACATAGAGATTGACAGAGTAGAATTTTTTTAGATAAGCTGGTCTGGGCAGGCCTTTCTGACTAAGTGACATTTGGGCAGAGAGCTGAGTGAATTCAGGGAGTAAGCCATGTGACTGTCTGGGGCAGAGCATTCGAGGAGATGGGAACCATGTGTGCAAAGGTCCTGAGACAGGGCCCCAATGTACCTGATGCATCCACATGGAGTACAGAGGGGAGAGAAATCAGGGAGATAGCCAGGGTTCATCACATTGGTTTGCTAGTAAAGGAAGCAGTCTTACATTTGTCTGCAGTGTTCTTGCCCTGCAGTTTTTTCTGAGTACCTTTGCATGTGCCAATCAGGTAATGACTTCCTTGAAAGCCTTGTTGAACGTGTTTGCTGGTTTCAGTGCACAGGCAAGTTAGCCCTGACAGTTCATCCATAAGGAAATGTAAAAGGACGGTGCAAAGGAATTTGGAATATCTGCAGTAAGTTTATTAGGCTTATCACAAGAGACTTCATTTTATTTAGATGTTGCATTTTAAATAAATAAATAAAATGACTAGAGGCTTCTGCCTATTTATTATTTAAATAGTAATTCATAAACATGGTAAAAATGCATTACAAAAAGGTATTTAGTGAAAGTATGTCTCTGCTGTTTCCCTGTACTTCTTTCTAGAAGCACATTACTTTTTTAATAGCAAAAAGAAAAGAGTAAGAAATATTTCATATAACAAATGCAAAATAACATGGCAGAAATAAATTCAACATATTAGTAATTCAGAAACTATGGACACATTACATTCACTTGGAATGCAAAATGTTGAATGGCTTTACAAATCTGATTCATTGCTATGTAATTCCTAATG
>CAUYLG010007561.1:0-44480 GCA_963573385.1 Cacajao melanocephalus
TAATATAAATATATATTATATAAATATATATTATATAAATATAATATATATTATATAAATATAATATTATATATAATATAAATATATATTATATATAAATATATATTATATAAATATATAAATATTATATTATATATAATATATATAAAGCTTTCCAGTTGATTCCACTATGTAGCCAGAATTGAGACCAGAAAGCTGTTAATACCAAAGTATCCTAATATTAATAATGATCAAAACAATATTAATCAAAGTATCCTAATATTAATAATGATCAAAACAATATTAATCACTAACATTGAATGAGCTTTAAATGTGTTAGCTGCTCAATTCTCAATGACTCTATGAGGCAGTTGCTATTATTATTAATATACCCCGTCTACAGATGAGGAATTCAAGATACCAAAGATCTACATAATTTGGCAAACATGTGAATGCTCAATTTGGGATTCAAACACAGGTAGTTTACCGTCAGAGCCCACAGTCTTCACCACCACTCTGGACTGCCCACCTGCAATGTTAAAATCGCAGAGGGCAGTGATGATACTGCAGACACACTGCCTGCATTTTTTCTCCTCCTTGTTATTCTGAGCCATTCATACCCCAGTGGTCCACACCTTAAAGGGAAGATATAAAGGTGAATATATGTGCCTTCTCTGATATGAACTAACCAAGAGACTCCATGCCCTCTTTTTAAGTAATATAAATGATTAACCAGCTTTCTTTTATTCCTTTTGGAATCTCATTCATAAAATAAATCCATGGAATAAATTAGTATCATAAGTTTTCTATAATTGCTCATCAATCAGTATGTGATGTAAGATAAAGCAGTAAGAGTTTCCCCCTCAAAGAATGATCTTTCTGTTTGTGACAAATTATTCTTGGCAACGTAATTAGCCAGTTGGGTTATTGAAACAGATGGGAAATGTTTCTTCCAAAATTGTAGAACTGAAATGATTCTTAGTCTGTCTGGTGATAAATGTCAATTAAAATAGTTCTCCCTTCACAGGAAAAATTAAGAAAAAATTAGCTCAAGAAAATATCAATCCTGATTGCCAGGGGAAATTTGTTTCTGCAGTAAAACAAGCAAAACAAATCAAATCCGTTAAAACTAGGAACAGACTGTCTTCTAAAGTCAAGTGAACATCTGGAGAGTTTTGTAAACTTTACTGGAAAATTTCTGGTTATCCATATTTTTAGCAAAGCAAAATGATTCTTCTTGTTTCTTGAATTTGATATAAATGTTACTTTTAGCCAAGTCCCGAGGCAGCTCCTACATGGTTGGAAAACGTTCTCGGTGTTGACAAAGATGCAAAGATCTTGAATATTAAGTTTATCAATCAACTGGATATTCTTAAGTATTATTTGTAATTATGCCCAATGTCATCACCACAGGGCTGACCAACAAGCAAAGAGCTGGCGGTAGTAACAAAAGGTAAAAATCTCTGGTAAGTGTATTGTGTTTATTAATCCTCTTCAAATAGATGAACTTAAATTTCATTTAAAGAGTGTTACTTATATTAGGCATTTTTTTGTGAAAGATGTTTTAAATAAACTATGGTGTCAAAAGACAGAAATATTAAACAGAATGCATTTAACAGGACCTTGAAATCACTGAATACTCACCTGCGTAAAAGTCAAAGTTCAGGTCATGGAAATGTTTTTACTAATCTCGAGATATCTTTTGGTCACATAGAAATTTCCAGGCTAAATTTTGATCTTTTAAAAAAGCCAGTAATATGAGTCAAAATCCATTATTTCACAAGTAAATGACCTTTTTTTAAAAAAAAAAAAAAGAGAGAGAGAGAGAAGAGCAAGGAACCACTCCCATCCAACCTCTTAAATCTAAGATCAATATATCAAAATTTTAATGTACATTGAAATATTTGCATTTTTTTCCACATACTACTTTTTCTTCATCATTTCTTATTCTGGGCATATAGCAGGGTTTTTTTTTTGTCTTTTAAAATAGGAAAAATAAGCAAACACTGTCTTAAGTTATTATTGTTACTAAGTCACATATAGTAAAGATGGGACCAGGAGCACCTTGGAGGACTAGAAACTTATCAGGGGTGGTTAGATTTCACATTCAGAGGCATAGACTGAAGGGAGGACTCAGAGTCCTGCCTGGGACATATATTTGCATTCTAGGCTCAAGAGCAAACATGTCAGCTCTTCTTTGATCAAAAAATCCTTGCTACAGATCCTAGATAGTATATTGGTGGAACCTACTAAAGAAGATGGAATTTGTGGGATTTCAGGGTAGGAGATAGAGTCTTAGCAGGTTCAACTGTACATGACTTCAAAACTAAATCTGAAATGCATATGTTCTATGAGCTACTTGGATATTGCAGTTATCCCATCTATCAACTGACTACATCTGGTATGAGCGTGTTAGTTCTGATTAGGACTCATCTCAACATAATAAGAAGGGTGGCATTTAGGGCCCAATGTGGGGGCCTGGTGATCACTGCTGGGACACTGCTTCTAAATCAATGTAACTAGCCTCTCTAGGCTGACATGTTGAGGCTGCTCAATTACTTCCTGTCTGATATCTGGGACAGGGTTGAGTTTCCAGGTGGGGAGATGGATGGGAGGACTGAGGCTGATGAATAATATATGCTATAAATGCCGGCCACTGGAATGGCTCCACATACAGGACATGTTGATAAATCATATTAACATATTTTGCTTTCTCTCTCTCTCTGGTGGCCCATTGAGAATCAAAGCTTGGACTGAGTGACTTTATAAAACAGAAAATTGAATCAAGTCTGAGAGTGGTCCACATAGTTCTACAGCAAGGCCGGGCACCATGGTCAGGACCTCAATATATTCTGCTTGCACAGAATTCAGACAGTTCAGGGTTTGGTGAGTTAACCTCAAAGACAGTAAGATATCTGTCCTGGGAGTCAGCAGGTAAGCACAGCAGAAATGGCTGGAGCAGCCGGAGCCTGCTTTTCTTCTGTTAGCTGCTAGCGTCTACTCCATTATGGCTCCTGATGGAAGATTTCTACAGAGTGATGCCTCAGAACCATCCTTATACCTTTCTTCCATGATTCTTGCACCTGTTTTTCTAGATTTGGCCACATTCTTATGTACAAGTAACTAGACATACATTTTCAGACAAGCTGGCAGACCTGCATATATCCACTTCAGTACTTTTCCTATAATTTCCTCACCTGAATCTCTGTCATTCTTCTCTTTCTCTGTTGACTCTGGTGTCTGATCTTGGAGGCAAGTTAAGCATGGGTTTGGTGTCACAGTGAAGGACTAAAGGAGTAGTCAGTCTTCTATTTATTCACAAACCTTCCCTTTGATGTCTGGGTCAGTATCTCTCTAATAAGAATTATTTACATGTTAAGGCAAAAGAACATATGCTTATTGAGTGCCTATTGATTGGGGTTAATACTAATTTGATATGGTTATGGCATGGGGCCCAGGAATGACAAAATTCTACCTCAGTGTTCAGCCACCATTCCCCTTGAGGTAACTAACCTAGGTGGGATAGATATACGTACAAGGGGTAATGGAAAATAGGAAATCACAGTATTACACACTATTATCTGAGCTTGTGCCCTTAACTTCACTGCAGAATATGCTGGCAGAATGGACTGGATTACAGGGTTTAGAGACAAGGTCCAAAGGTGAGGATAAGAGGTAAAGAGGGAAATATTTCTCTCCTCCTAAGCCTAAACCCTCCATGGCAATTGAGATTTTAAAAAATTAAAATGATGAGAGAATCCAAGTACACTTGAGAGGAAAGAGAGATGATACTTTTCCCTCTTTCATTTTCATGAGAAAGTGGCCCTCTTGTTGATATGGCTACCTGATTAGAGAAACAGTGGGGGAAAGGACTGCTGCATCCACATGTGCAATTTTTTTAAACATACAGTGATTCTGAACACTAGTATAAATTCTTATCAGTGTTCTGGCCATCTGACTAATCAGGTTATAATTCCTAATTTTTAAAAGGGAGTTGGAAAGTGTCCCAAACCTGTAGAAGTCTACATGTACTGTATTCAGATTTTATATGCATTATTTTGTATAACCTTTCAACCTCTCTTCTCTATCATCACTTGAGTGATTTCATCCAGTGTCATCATTTAATATATTTTAAATAAATCTATATACTGATAATCCCCAAATTTTTATCTCTATCCCCAATTGTTCTCCTAACCTCCAGTCTCTAATATCCAACTGCCTATCCAGTATCTTCACTTGGATTTCAAATAGGCGTCTCAGACTTATCATGTTCAGAAGTGAGGTTCTAATCTTCCTTCCCAAAACTGCTTCTCTCATGGTTTTCCCCATCTCAGTAAATGGGAATTCCATCCTTCCAATTGCTCAGGCCAAAAATTTGGGAGTTATCCTTGACTCTTCTCTTCCTCACACCCCACATTCAATCCATCAGCACATTCTGATGCCTCTATCTTCAAGATATACTCAGACTTTCACCACTTTTCTTCACTCTGCAATTACCACTTTGGTCTAAACCACTGTTGTCTCTTACTTGAATTATTGTAACAGCTTCCTAATTTGTCCTCTTTCTTCCACCTTTGTTTCCCCTAGAGTATAATCTTTTATATTTTTTTGAGACAGAGTTTTGCTCTTGTTGCCCTGGCTGGAGTGCAATGGCACCATCTCAGCTCACCTCAACCTCCGCCTCCCCAGTTAAAGTGATTCTTCTACTTCAGCCTCCTGAGTAGCTGGGTTTACAGGTATGCACCACCACACCTGGCTAATTTTTTTTGTATTTTAAGTAGAGACAGGGTTTCTTCATGTATACTTCTGTGTAGCCACCATTCAGATCAAGTTGTAGAATATTTACAGCACTCCAAAGCTCCCTTCCAATAGCTATCCCACTCTGACATTTACCATGATTTTGATGTCTACTTAGCTCAGGACAGTTCAATAATGGAGTTATTATATAAGCATATATTCAAGATGGCATCTCATAGATATCCATGAATGGAAACCGAAGAGACTGGAATTGGCTGGGCACAGTGGTTCACACCTGTTATCCCAGCACTTTGGGAGGCTGAGGTGGGTGGACTGCTTGAGTCCAGGGGTTTGAGACCAGCCTGGGTAACATGGCAAAACCCCATCTCTGCAAACACACACACACGCACACACACACACACACACATACACACAAATTAACTGGGCATGGTGGCACATGCCTATATACTCAGCACTTGGAGGCTGAATTGGGAGGATTGTTTGAGCCCAGAGGGTTGAGGCTGCAGTGAGCCGTGATCACACCACTGAACTCCAGCTTGGGTTACAGAATGAGACCCTGTCTCCAAAAAAAACTTTTTTAAATTAATTGAAATAATTTTTTTTTGAAAAAGAGACACTGAAACTAGAACTCAATAGCCATTTTGAATCCAAGGCAGCTCTAGAATGCTCAGCAGCAAGAGTTCATGAATCTCTACTTAGCTAGCAATATGACTCAACAACTCTCCATGTGTTTACTTCTCTGTGTCTAATCACCAGTAGACAGAAATCTCTTCATCTTCTACTCTATGTCTCCAAGTCATAAGTTGCTACTAATCTGTAATTCTTCTTACTCATAATTTTTACCTTCTTGTAATTGTTACTCAGGTCTTTTTTTGGCCCTTCCTATTCTAATGATCTCTCTTTTTCTGCATAATTTTTTAGCCTTAGTTCTTGTTTTTAATTACTTAATTCTTTCTGTGTGTGTGTGTGTGCATATATATGTGTATATATATGTATATCTACACACACATATATACATATATGTGTATATATATGTATATCTACACACACATATATACATATATATGTATATCTACACACATATATACATATATGTGTATATATATGTATATCTACACACACATATATACATATATGTATATCTACACATATATACATATATATGTATATCTATACATATATACACATACATATGTGTATCACACGTATACATATATAACACATATATACACACATATACATATATACATACATATATATAAAAAATAAAAAATTTATATATTTTTAAAATATATATATATATATATATATATATATATATATATAAATTTTTTTTTTCAGATAGAGTCTCACTCTGCCTCCCAGGCTGGAGTGCCAGTGGTGTGATCAGCTCACTGCAACCTCCGCCTTCAGAGTTCAAGCAATTCTCCTGCCTCAGCCTCCCAAGTATCTGGGACTACAGGCAGTCGCATGCCACCATGCCTGGTGATTTTTGTATTTTTAGTAGAGATACAGTTTCACTATGTTGGCCAGGCTGGTCTTAAATTCCTGACCTCAAGTGATCTGCCTGCCTTGGCCTCCCAAAGTGTTGGGATTACAGGCATGAGCCACTGCAGCTGACCCTTTCTAATTTCTTAATTCAGATTCCCCAAAGTGAGAATTTGGTTGTCCCAGTGCATCCCAGTGTTTGACTGGCACTTTCATGCCAATCACCTTGTTAAACTGCCAGTGAGCCTAGGGATTGGCTGCCCACAGGTTGGTGCTTGCCTCTGTTCTAATCACTAGCTGAGGAGAGCAGAATCATGTGTACAAAACACAGCTGCCTAAGTGGACTTCATCAGTGGAGGACATGGGCAGGACAGTTTTCCTCACAAAGAGTTAAGGGCCTGTCTCCTATCATAATTATCTAATGCAGATGGTAAAGGAGTAGCGGATTATTTAAAATCCATAATCATGGAAATCTAGAAGCCTCTAGATATTTTACTTAACCGAGTAGTTGAACACACCAAAGGCAGAAATTTACCTCGAGAGTCTATGATTCTAATGCATCTCAGAAGGAAATAAATAATATCTTCACGGGTACCGACTTTATAACCTTCAGGAAAAGCATGTAGACACCATTACGGACAGTTCAAAGAATATATGTTTTTAAAGAGAAGGATAGTTAAATTAAGTAAATAAGAAACTATTCTGGTTAAAAAGGGTTACAGAAAACCATGTGATACATTTATGTTCATTTTTACAGAGTATATAGCCATCCTAATTTTGAATGGCCTGTTCTATTTTATCTTTTTTATCTTAAAAATGACTGAGCTAGACAAGAAGTAGTTTAGAGAAGGTCAACTACAAAACTTACGGTGGCAAGAAGAGCCCAGAGGTGAATGACTAGGACTTTTAAGTTGGGAGAAAAACAGTAGACATCTGATAACAGCTATAAAATAATAAATGTTAAAGAGAAGGATGACTGGATGCTTATTTACATTTTCTAATAATAAAGGAATGAAAAGACACTTGATAAAATGAATAGGCAGAAAAATGTAAAACTAATGAGTCTTTTTTCAAACTTAACATTTAACTTTAGAATTTAATCATACGATAATTGCTACAGATAGTTTAGGATGATTCAGAATGATTAAGCATTCATAGGAATGAGGATAGCATTTCCAGCACCAGAGTTAAAATAAAAATAATGAGCACTAGAAAGTCCTGAGACTTTAGGGCATACACTGAACATAAGCCAGAGGAAATGTTCCCGACCAATATAATATTGTTGACCTGTCAGGACTGCTGGGCATCTATAAACCTCTGAGCATGTGCTGGGGGTTAGCACTGGCTTCTCTGGTGGTTTCCTTTGAGTCATTGCACCCTCAAAGGCCATTATACCAACAAAGTATTGCTGCTTTGCTGTTTATTCGTACATATTTTTGGTGTCTGGCTAGCTCAGAATGCCCATATTTTTTCCCCTTTTAATGAGGCTGATTTTTTTTTCTAATTTTGAGTGATCATTTTCAGTTTTACCCTTTCCAATCTTTCTCTAATAAGTATTTCATTTTGACTAGTTTGCATGTTTAAAAGAAGATCAGTTGAGCCAAGAATCTGTCGGTAATGATGTTATTATTTATGCAGAGGAGAGTTGGGATAATCTTAGAGATTGACATTTCCTTAAGCACCCTTCTAGCCATTAAAAATAGCAGAACTGTTGGTGATGATATCTGCCAGACTTGAGTTTAGGAAGAGTGTTTCCCAGTGAAGACTTAACCTTTAATTTTAATTCTTCCCTTAGATTCATTCATTGTATAGTCAGAGATGCCAAAATTCCACTGCTAGTTTTGATCTCCACTTAGGGGATGTAAGCAGCTCCCTACCAATAACTGACTTGAGATATATGTCAAATCTTTCATCCAGAAGCCACTCTGTCTCAAATCTCACCATTAGTATTTAACTCCTTTGTGTTCATTCCCACTTTCGGTATTCTTTTAAAAAACAAACATTCCCTCCATGGTTAAGATATTATGCTAAGATCACTATAGGATGTTAGTGATTTCTCAGATTCATGTTTCCTCTAAGAGGCCAGGTAACAAAGAATGTTCACATTGTGTGTGCTGTGTGTGTTCTGGGTTGGGGGGAGTTGTTGGTGGCAGTAGAAGTGATATGTCTTTATATTGTTCTTATATTCATTATAAAAACTACTCTCAAGAATTGGTACAAAGTCATTCATGGTAAGCTGTTAATGATTGGTACAACGAAATAATGTTGGCCCTTCAAAGGTTTTTGCAATGGAACAAGTGCCCCCAAACTCTTAGCCTAAAGGACAGAATCTCTAGCTGGAATTCCAAGTTTATAACAAGAGTGTGACGGCAGTGTGTTTTGTTCTCTGGGGTCTTCCAATGGTCACTGCAGTCGCCCTATACATGTGGTCACTGACCTTGTCTAGGCATAAAGCCATGGGCCGTGAAGTTGCTGCTCCCTCACCACTCCCTGCCCCAGTGACAGTCAATGGGGGCTCTAGATGCAAAGGAATTATTGAGCTTGCTCTATGGTTCTCTAGCGTCACTGGGTCCTTGTGCAGAGAAAGGAATCGAAGCTGCCACAGTTCAATAAGGTTTCACTGTTTTTAAAATAATTTGGACATTTTATCTTATTTGGATTTTGGATGCTTTCAACAATGTTCAGGGAGGGCGAATATTTTTTGTTCTTTTATAAATAAAGAAACTGAGGGTGAATGAGGCATGCCCTGTTTGGTTGTAGAGACTGGGTCTGCTGACTCTTTGTCCAGTTCTGTTGGCACTACCTCCTGCTACCTCCAGAAAGGATTGTGTCCAGCAATAAAAAACCTGGTCATAAAACATCTCCTAAAATATCTGCTACCACGTGGTTCAGATAACTTAATAAATAAAACTTTCACACATACTTCCTGGTTGTAGATATAGCATTTTCTGTTTACCCTGGAACAAATTTTCCTAGGAAAGTATGCTTCCCTTTCATGTGCAGAGAGACTTTTAGACTACATTCCAACTTAAAAATGTAAAACTTGGGGCTCTTGCTTAAAATCAGCAAGGTTCATGTTGACTTTTTTTTCATTTAATTTTTAATTTCACATCAGCTTTGCAGAGGCATACAAGTAAGGGACTTAAAATGAGAAAATCATAAGCCTGGTTTTAATTTACTTGTGTACATTTTCAAAATTACTGTGCTTGGAGTCTTCCAAGACTGATGGTTTTAATAAGTGAAATGTCGTGTTATTGGGATTTGTGGGGCCTAGCTATCATTTGTCAGATACTTTCTTTCTTTATGTATGTTGTTTTGTGGTTCCTTTTTGTCTCTGAGCTCTTTCCAAAAAAACCTTGTTGCATCCTGATGGCTTAGTCTCTCCTTTGAGAGGGTCCATAATTCTCTTTCATGCTCCTTTCCTTGTAAACATAAACATATTTTCTGGGTCAGAACCCCAAGCCGCTTTCTAAAAGCCAGTATGTTATTGTTCTTATGAATTGTTTATTTTGCTTGGGAGCTTTTGTTTTTTAAGTACTTCCTGTTACTGACTGTGACTGACCTTTTCTTTAAACAGAGAGTACATGAAACAAATCTCAATTTAACTAAGGATTATAGAAATTTTTACCTGGTTTATCTACATGTGAGCAATGCCTTAAGACTTGGATTGTAGCAGTTGTCGGATGTTCTCACAACCAAAACGATCCTTTCTATTTCTCAAAATCAAAAGTACCTCTCTCTTTATGTTCAATGACACTATTTTTCAGTGCATAACCCATCTTAAAATTGGTTTATTTAGATTTAAGATGATAGAACACAGTGCAGTGATTCCTAATGAGTTACCTTGAGAAATTAGAATTATCTATTAGAGAAAATTTATGACTTCTGAAAATAAAATAGTATGATATTTCCTTTTTTATTACTTGATTCAAATTGAACTCTGTTCATTTTAATTGACAGAACTATATTCTTAAAAAGAGTTCCAGCAATCCCCCACCCTCCGGCCTTTTATGAAGGAAAGTGCCAGCAAGTGATTTCCTGTATGGAATGGAGGAAAGGTCCCTGACCCTTTTATCTTCTTCATGCCCTCATTCCTTTCAACAGTATCCCAAGGAGGAAAGAAGGGGGATGCCTATTAGTTGTTTTGCAATAGCTAAAAGAGTTCCAAATTCAGGCACTTCTGTACATATTTTGTCAATCACTGGGCCATGCCCTTTCTTCATTTGTTTCCTTTCCTTTTTCTCACACTCTCCCCTGATTCAATGAGTCAATTTTTCGCATCTCCATTTTCAAGAGGAATATTCTGCTGCTGACTCTGCTTGTCTAATTGCTATTTTTCTTTTTAAAGCATGCCTATTTTCTTTCTAGTTCTTCTCTCCATATTTAAGAAGGAACTATAATCAGCTAGTTAATATAGCAATAGAGCAGATTATATTATTTGATAATCTGCTATGTTACAGACTGGGCTGGCCTTTTAATTTATGCCTTTTAACCCTTCTCGTGAACTTTCATCTGGTTCTGAGTTTTTGGTTCAGGGTTCATGCTTTGGCTGTTTGGTTTTTGTTTGGTTTAGTTTTGTCCTCTGCTACCACTTACTTATGTGGTCTTTGCCAAGTCACTTAACTGTATTGAGCCTTGGAAAATAAGGAGCTTGGGCTATATCCATCTTTAAAATTATCTCTTCTTCTTATATCTCTGCCTGTGTGTGTGTGTGTGTGTGTGTGTGTGTGTGTTGACCCAAATCCCTTTTAGGAATCTTTCCTTCACATGGGAATATAATTAATTCTCTTCCTAATAATAATTTTTGGTGAACATTAAGTATCAAAGTTTGTTTAATGCTTTATCATTTACTAGGTGCTTTCATATATTCTATTTGGACCCTCATCTCAGCCCTAAAATGAACATTGATAGGTATTTGACTACTTTCATTTTATATGTTGGGAAACTAAGGCACAGAGGTTAATGGATCACTCAAGGGCAACCAGGATACAGATGGTAGAATTAGGAATCAAACCCAGGTTTTTATGAGTCTCGTGTGCCATGACTCTCTATTTTGTTATGAAAGCACATATTTATTTGTTATTTTTATCTTAGAATTAATTTTTAATTTTCAATCAATCAAAGAGTACTAAAAGCCTTATAATAAAATGTACATCTCCTGTGCTTCTTTTCTATGCCCCAGAGTAAGAAGCTTTCAAATCTTTTCTTCAATGTAGTGTGATTATACTGCTATTTCTGGATTTATCAATTTGGACATACAATGACTTCTTTATTTTTTTAATTTTTTTTTAGTTTTTAATTTTTTTCTGGTCAGCAATTGCTTATTTTGTTCATTTTCTCAAATTCTTATGTACTTATTCCATTTCTTCCCCCAATACTCCAAGATCTGTCACATCTTGTTAATCTTCTTTCCAAAAGTCCAAACATTTCCAAATACTCATGTATTAGCCAGTTCTCACACTGCTATAAAGAAATATCTAAGACTGTCTAAATCATGAAGAAAAGAATTTTAATTGGCTTATGGTTCTGTAGGCTATACAGGAAGCATAGCGGCTTCTGCTTCTGGGGAGGCCTCAGGAAACTTACAATCATAGCAGAAGGGGAAGCAGGCATGTGTTACATGTCTGGAGCTAGAGGAAGAGAGGAAGCAGGGAAGTGCCACACATTTTTAAGTAACCGGATCTCATGATAAGTCACTCCACCAGAATAGCACTGAGGGGTTGGTGCTAACCCATTTATGAGACCTCCACTCCCATGATCCAGTCACCTCCCACCAGGCCCTGCCACCAACACTGGGGATTATAATTCAACATGAGATTTGGTAGGGACACAGATCCAAATCATAACAACTCATATCCATAATCTTCATGGATACCTCTCTCCCTAGCCCTCTGTTCCAGGTTAGATTGGTTATTCTGTTGGCCAAGGGCACTGCTGTCTGTCATCCTGAGATGTCTCTGCACAATTCTCTTCTGTTTTATTTCTTCCTTTATTATATTTTCCAGTAGCAACCTAAACAAGGGCACACTGGGAGATAAATTTTATAAATGCTTGTCTGTCTTTATCCTCGTACCTTACTGATAAATGTCTTTATCCTCATACTTTACTGATAGCTTTGCTGGGTATAGAATTCTAGGTTGAAAATAATTTTCCCTTATATATCTATTTTTTCCCTTATATCTCAGGTTTGTTGTTGAGAATTTTAAGGCTATTCTTAACTCTAACCCATTGCATTTGTCTTTTTTCCTCAATTTGTGAGTCTTTTTACTCAGTGTTTTTGGTCGTGGTGGGTCTTTCATCTTGAGGTTCAGTTTGATTCTGGGAAATTTCCTTATGTTAATACCAGGATGAACTGATACAAACAAATTTTGTTTGCTCCTATATATGTTGTGTATCAATATACTCTCACACTAATACATGTATTCATAGTATAAATGCTTAATTTAAAATAGTATCTATTAATGAATTCTCTAATTTTCTTAGTTTTTCCTTCATCAAAAAGGAGAAGCTTTCTTTACTTTTTCATTGTAATTTCTAGAAAATTTCTTACACTTTATTTTCCCAAATTTTATTGCATTTTAATTTTGGTATTGTATTTTTGTTTTCTGATTGTCCCTTTATTTATTTATTTATTTATTTTTTGAAGAATATCCACTTTTGTTTCATGGTACAAAATCTTTCCATACCATTTGACTTTGTTTCCTTTAATTTCCTTTTCTTTATTTGTTTTTGTTTCATTTCTATCTTTTATGTCTGGTGAACATTTACTGGCTTTATATAGGAGGAAATTATGGAAAAAAGGATTGGGCAAAGCTTATTGACTATCAGGCTTCCCTGTAGAGTGATCTAGAAGCTGGATTTTCATTTGTTTGGGAGACGCCAAATGACAGTATCTTTTGTCTTGGAACCATTTAACTTCTGCAGATAAGTATCCTTCAGTTTTCTGTCTGAGGGTTATTCATTTGATTATTGATGTTCTGGGAACAGGAGGAAAGATGGCAGGGAAATATTACCATTCAATGTATAGATTTTCATTTAGTCTCTCACTTTCCAGCTGTGTACCTCACTCCCTCCTTCTACTGTGCCTGGTGCTCCAAGTTTGGAGCCTCTGATTCAATTTCCCAAGAGATTAAACCTCTGTCAGGGCTGGGTTTGGGGTAGTGTTTAGCTTCTTAGGATGAGAGGGAGACTATGGGTCCTTATTCTGCTCTGAACCATTCCCCTTATTTTTATTTTAGAGCCCCACCTCTGCCTTCCTGATAACTCTTGCATCTGAGTCCTGAGGCTTTCCAGGGATCTTTGGGAGTAATAGATTTGTTTCTTGTTGTTACTCATCTCTGACAGTGTGTATGTTTTAGTTATTATTTCTCCATTCATTTTTTTCCTTCATTGACACTTCCAGATTCCTTGCCACCTTTAATCTACAAGCTGGTTGTTTTCTCATTTTCTTTATCATTGTGAGTTTATACCTGAAAAAAAAAATCCTGTCATGTTGGTAGAGTTTACAGAGGGAACAGAGGTAAAGGCACATACTTGATTTACTATGTTTAACAGGAAGCCCTAGCCCATATTTTAATTGAATTAGATTTCACAAAAGACAAATTTCTACAATTGACGATTAGCAATCAACTTTTTTTGGTGACAAGACTGAATATTTGGGATTAAAAGTTTAAGGTTGTTCATTTTATTTCCCAGCTTAAAAAAAACTGTAGTAGCCCAGCATAGTGAATTTATAATCTTTGGATTTATTTCCTTGGGTTTACTTATAACAATATGTTTGAAATGTGTTAAGTAGAAAAATTGGCAGAAGTGTATGTGTGTGTTTATAACTGTGACAGCAAGGGAAACCGATGAAAGAAAAGAATGAATCCAAGAGAAAGCAGAATGTTAGATTTTGATTGGGGTTGTGGTGGTGTTTCAGATCCATTGCCATATAAACATTTTAAATATCGTCAATAATTTTTTAATAAGCACCTAAATTTGATTTTTTTAAACTGTCTAACCTTACAGACCATTCATCATCTATTAATGTCTTAAGAATACTGCCCATTTCGCTGTGGGTCCCTTTGGGTGAATGCATTTCTAGCTCTTGAGGCCAGGCTATCTGCAGCTCTCACTATCTTGTTTGCTTTCAGAAGCCTTATATAAGCCAAAGGGTGAATAATAACCAGAGAGCAGAGATTCTTAAATTAAGCATCTGAGAAGAGTCTGCTTTTGTTCATTAGCCCAAATAGGATCTTTTACTTTTTGAGTGGCAATCAAAAGATATTGGATCTATCACTTCTCTTGTTCTTCTAAAAAATTATTTAAATTTGCTTTAAACAATCTGGTGATGTGATGTCAGATTTTTGCCCATCATATTATAATACCATTGTTAAGGGAAGTGACTGGAAATGAAACATACACCTCAAAACATCTAACAGTCCTGATATAAGGCTAAAGAAAACAAATAGTTTTCTTATCTTTCCCCTTGGATAAATTTAAATAGATAATTTTTAACAATTTCATCTGAGGCTGGGCACAGTGGCTCATGCCTGTAATCCCAGCACTTGGGGAGGTCAGGAGTTCAAGACCAGCCTGGCCCACATAGCCAAACCCCGTCTCTACTAAAAATACAAAAAAATTAACTGGGCGTGGTGGTAGGTACCTGTCATTCCAGCTACTTGGGAGGCTGAGGCAAGAGAATCACTTGAACCTGGGAGGCGGAGGTTGCAGTGAGCTGAGATCATGCCACTGCACTCCAGCCTGGGCAACTAGAGTGAAACTCCATCTCAAACAAACAAACAAAAACAAAAAAAAAAAACCAGTTTCATCCTACTTCAGTAGGGTGAATTTTCCCCCACTATGTCTTTGGAGTAAATTTCTACCTTTTTGCTAGATTTATGACTGCTATTACCAAACTATGAATTATTTCACTGTGATAATAGCACCTCTAGGAGGCTGACTTTACATTGAAAAAAAAGAGAATATCAGGCTGGAGCTTTAAAATTTCTTGATCGTAGAAGGTACTGAAATATAACTCATGATTCTAGGCAAGCTTTGGCATTGAGTTTTTGTGTGACCATTTTAAATCATTTAAGTTTTCTGCATTTTCATTTGTGAAGTATATGACACTCAACTGTATAATGAGCTTACAGTCTAGTGAGCCTGATAGAAGATAAGCTAATCTGGGGTAGAAATCAAGCTTTATTCATCTTTGTTTTCTCTTGCTTAAATTCATTATAGTTATTCAGTAAATGTTGACTAAAAGTGTTTGAGAGAGAAACACAGTACAGGATGGGTGAAAATTCTGAGATCCTTATGAGAATAATTTCATGGAAATTTAATATATTCAGCTTGATTCTAAAGGCAATGTTGACAGGAGGCCCGTGGGGCTGCATGTTCTTCAGTGCAATGTGAAGTACTGAGCCGATTATAGTGGTTAGTAAATTAAAAGATAATGTTTTTTTTTAATTATACTTTAAGTTCTGGGATACATGTGCAGAATGTGCAGGTTATGTAGGTAAACACGTGCCATGGTGGTTTGCTGCACCCATTAACTTGTCATCTACATTAGGTATTTCTCCTAATGCTATCCCTCCCCTAGCCCACCCCCCCCAACAGGCCCTAGTGTGTGATGTTCCCCTCCCTGTATCAATGTGTTCTCATTGTTCAACTTCCACTTATGAGTGTGTTTTTAATGGGCAAACTCTGCTCAAATATAGACTACAGTCAGTATGTAACTGAGTTGTGATCTCTGTCTTGTCAAAGGGACTACAGCGCACCCTTTGAATTACCTTCATACTCACTGATGGTTTTAAGAGCTTAGCCACTTCCCCCTCGTCTGAAAGTGACTCTACTGTAGATGTGAGAAAGATGCGGCTGACTTTGGCTGGCATATGGAGAAAAATGGAAAAGCAGCAGAAAATGTTCATATATGGCTGACACTAGAAAGAATTCTTCTGGATTTCACAGCCATTGAAATGAAAAGATGTGATCCAGAACAGTATCTTCCTTTTTAACTGGTGTCTATAGTGTTCTCCCCTGCTTCTTCACTCATCTCAAGAAGTCTCCAAGGGGCAGCCTGTTGTGGAAAAGATGTTAAGGGAAGAAGGGGACATCCTAATTCTAAGTTTGATAAGGACGTTTCTGGTATTGATAAAACCCTGAAATTATGGAAATTATGATTTGTTCCGTATACCAGGGAGAATCATGATTTTCCCTTTGCTCTTTTCCTTGCGAAGGAGCCATTTCCTTCTGGATCTTTGTTTTTAATTTTTCCTCCTTAAGTCACTGCTGAGGTATTTGTAAACCAAACCAACATTTATATTTTATTCACCAAAGGAAGAACAAAGCATCTGCTAATAGAATCAGTGGAAAAAGCACAGCAGTTTAGAGGCCTCGTGTCTAAAGCTCAGTTCATTACTCCTAACCTGCCATTGACCAACATTTCGACCCTTTTTTGAGTCGCTCTTTCTCATCTGCCAAATGGGGTTAATGGAGGATTTCATCTGCAAGTGGGGATAAGAGACATGTAAAGAACTGACGCGGAATAAACACGAGTTGAATCCTAATAGTAATATTTTGACTATGTAGTTACAACAAACTTTTCTTTCTTTTGTTTTCTTTTTGTTCTGTGAGAAATGCCTTTGGTGGATTTCGAATTCTTTTACATACTGCTTGCTCTTTGGTGGGACTCCAGTAACATTGCTGTAACTCGAAGATATATGGCTGCAATGTGTGTTTGGCTTCCTTTCTCAAGGGGGTCAAATAAAAAGGCAACTGTCTAGCGAAGGCACAAAAGTACAAAGCAAAAAACTCAAGAATATGTCATCCAATCTTGGAAAGTCATCTGAAGAAGAAAAAGTGCTGCCGAGGAAGGAAAACGGCTCTTTTCTGGGCATCACTTCTGCTCTTCTGAAAAAAAAGCCCCGATGCTGCAATATTTTTCAAGGCAGATCGTCCCAGATGGAGGAGGGAGCACTGACAAGCAGAAAAGGAGAGAGACGTGGGGCTCGGAGGCAGCGTCTGCAAGGCGTGGAGCGCGCGGGGCTCGGAGCCTCGCAGTTCTTTGTTGGGGGCGGGGGCCTCATTTCCGAGGCAGCAACGGCTCCCCCTCCGAGGTCCCTCCGCGGAGAACGTCCAGCGCCTCTCGCAGTCCCCAATCCCCGCCCCTCCCAGCCCTCGCTGACCCCACAACGTGGTCGGATTGCGGTGCCTTTAAGGCTTTTGCGTGCTGCACATGCTCAGCTCTTTGTGTGTTGTTGGAGTTTTTTAAAAGAAAAAGAAGAAATAGGAGGATGGGGCGGAGGAAGGACGAAGCGCTAGGGAAAAAGCGCTGCACTTTTGCAGCTGCAGACAGCGGATGAGAAAGGCTTCTTTTCTCCTGAAGCTGCGAGGCCCGTGTCGATCTCTCATTTGTGGGGCTCCGCGGGCGCGGGGTGCGGGTGGGGCCGGGGTCCGGCGCGGGCCGGGGGGGAGGGGCACGCGGGCCACACCTGGGGGGCCGGTATCTCCTCAGCGCGCGGGCCAGGCAGGGTGGGCGCGCGCGGGGGAGTGCCGGGTTCCTGTCAGGGGCGGGGCGAGACCAAGACGCCGGGCTTGTTGGGGGGAGCGTGGGTGCGCGCGAGGGCGGGGGGCGGCCCCACGCATCCTGGGCTCCCAGCGCTGCCGCTGCGGCCGGCTCAAGGCACCGGAGACAGAATGGCTGCCCGGGCGCCGCTGGCCACAGGGTCGGCGAGGCGGGGCTGGCTGCCGCCTCCCTGATCGCCCCCTTCCGCGTTGGGCGCGCCCACTTCGGGGCTCCCGCTCGGCCCCCGCCCTCCCGGGCGCGCGGCGCTCTGAGCCCAGGCAGTTGGCGCGGGCCGCAGGCGAGGCGGGGCCGCGCGCGGGGTCCCCTCCTCCTCCCGGTCAGGTCCCCTCAGGAGCGCCGGGCGCTGTCTGCGCCGCCGGCTTCCCGGCCGGACCCAGGACGCCGCGGCTGTGGGGTCGGTCCGCTAAGGACAAGGTCAGGAGACTGGGCGGCGATGCCCGAGTGCGACTGGAGGCAGCCGAGCGGAGGCGACGGCGGTTGGGATCTGCCCCTCTTGACCGGGCAGCGGGACTGGGACGGGCGCCGGTGAGGAGGAGGAGAAGCGGCGGCGGCGGCGAGGTTTTCTGCGGCCGGAATTCCCCTCAGCAGCATCTCGGTTAGCACCGGCGAGCGCAGCCTCGCCGGGCAAGGTCGCCGGGGAAGATGGAGACTGGGGGCCAGGCCCACGCTGGTGCCCCGCAGCCGGCGGCCCCGGGGCTGTGGAGGGCTCGGCCGGCGGGCGGTGGCAGCGGGGGCGCCTCCTCCTGGCTACTGGACGGGAACAGCTGGCTGCTGTGCTATGGCTTCCTCTACCTGGCGCTCTACGCGCAGGTGTCCCAGTCTAAGCCGTGCGAGAGGACCGGCTCCTGCTTCTCGGGCCGCTGTGTCAACTCCACCTGCCTCTGCGACCCGGGCTGGGTGGGGGACCAGTGCCAGCACTGCCAGGGCAGGTTCAAGTAAGTGCCTTTTCCGGACCCCAAACCTCCAGCCCAGACTCACTCGCGGCCTCCCCCGCGGCGGCCTTGGATCCCCGGGCCGGTAGCGAACCGCAGCGCGCGGCGGGAGTGGGTCCCGCACCGCGCCCCCTCCAGCCCCGCGGTGCCCCGAGGACGCTCCGGCCCGCGCGGAGCCCTGACCTACAAGGAGCAAAGCCTTTCTCGAGCGTTCCAGATGTCCGCAGCGACTTCTGATACGCTGCTCAACACGAACATTTTCACAGTCAGTTACGATGCCCAGCCCCATTTTCTTAGGATAATATTTTAAAATCACAAATTATCCAAGTCACTCATGAAATACATGCGCATTGTGAAAAATTCAAATACGAAAGTGTAAAGGTTCAAAGTTATGATCTACCAGTGCCTCACTTCTCCCATCCTCCTCTTCCCTCTAGAGGTGACCCCTACTAACATTTATTTAGTCATCGTAGTGATTTCAATAAGTAGAGTTTATGATGGGCTTGCTAAGTGCCAAACACTCTTTTAAGCACTTTACGTCGATTTTCTCATTTATTCCTTACAACTACTCTGAGTTGCTAGAATTATTATGCTGGATTTGCGGAGAGAAATCGAGGGTAACTTGCCCAAGATTACACAGTAGTAGGGGCCGAGTTGTGATTCCAAATCAGCTGGCACATCTGGAGCCAGTATACACTTCAGAATGTATACTTTTAACGAATTTGCTGTGTTGAATTTCCTACGACAATCTTAAATTGAGACATAGGAAGGTGACTTTAGGTTAGATAGAAGAATGAAATACCCACACGTTTTTAGGTGGTGAGGATAATGGATTTTTTTCTAATCGGTTAATTCACTATCAGCTATTGTGCGGGAACATCGCTTTGGCTTTTCTGAAGCACAAGGAACCTAAGGAATTTGCTTCGCTAAGGTAAAGGTACTTTCTTCGTATTGGTTGGTGTTTATTACATTCCTGCCTGAAATAAGCAATGGGTAAGTGTGGGGGAGTAGCAAATAAGTCAGTTAACTTTGGGGCAGGCTTCTAACAAAGTGTAGGTAACAGTCATTAAGAATGACAGCTTCTTAGTCTTCTAAATACTTAGTATGACGTTTACTGGTTGGTTTGTGGCTCTGAGATTACATTGAATATTGTAGATTACTGATACTGTCAGGCTGATAGCCAAAATCTAGGTGAAATTTCTCTTGGGCTCTAAGGCAAAGGTAAGACTGTGGTTCACCTTATTAATGTAGTCTAGGACAATTTCCTGGAGTTTAAACACAGTATATTTTCCTTTTTTTTTTTTTTTATAGTAATGTAGTTTTACAAGTACTTTTTAAAAAAAATCATAAGAGGTGCTATTTAAAAGTTTAAAAAGTGTTTCAAGATGTTGTTAGCAGCTTTTTTTTTTTTTTAACTGTGTTCATAAACTTTTGCTGTGACAGTAGAATACAGTGTCTTAGCTAGCAAGAGAGAATTTTGAACATATAAACTGGTAGTCAGCAGTGAAAAAGCCTCATCCATTCTTTACATTTTTTTTTACATAAATAGGGAGATTGCCTGATTTATATGTAATTTAGGGATATTGGCCTTTGTGAGGGTGGATTTACCCCGTTTGTCTAAAGAGGACAAAAATTGCTGTAGTCCTGAGAAGCTCATATTTGTAATACATTTTAAAGTAGTGGAACTTGTTAATCAGCTGAATCAGCAGCCTGTGACCTCGCTATCAGACGTTGTCCTAGTTAAAAAGATCACAGAACAAGTTAAAACTAGCTTAAATAACAGTGAGAGGTGGTGTTCATAAACAAAATACATTAGTGAGTAGAAGAAGAATAGATATTTGGTGTAGATACTGTTAAAAAACAATAAATCATGAGCTAATCATTGAGTATTCATCATTTCCTTGGAAGCTGTTATTTCCTAGGACTTATCGTACTCTATTGAGTAAATGCTTTTGCATTTCTCTGTGGAATACAAGCTATTAATTAGAGTAAATATAACTGGTGTAACTATCTGTTTCATTATGTATACTCTTAGGGATAAAGAAAACATTGGTATTTAATGTTAAAGAGAGGGATTATATTTAGTAGAAAAAAATTCTTCTTGGTAAAGTACATGCAAATAAACCTATGAAAAGTTTATTTGAAGATAGTAGCTTATTTTATCTGGCATTTGAAGTAATAACACGGTGGGAAAGACTAGAAAATCTCGCTTGACTAATTATCTTGAAAATCTTTTTCTAAAAACTGAAGGATAGGAACCTTACAAACAGACATCAAAAATGATTGATCAATCTTGGTAAGCAGGTGTCAAAATTAATTGGTTGGTTCCATGGTAACTTAACTTTTTTTTCTACTATAGGGATTTCACTAGGGAATAAAAGTGTTCTTCAAATGCTTCTTGAGGATAGAAGATTGATAGTTGGGGGAAGAAATGCAGAAGCAAATATAGTATCAAAAGTGGTACTTCAGTTCTCTTAGCATTGATTCGTCTTCTGTTTCCATTTGAAAAGAATAAAACACTCAGAATAACAAGCCATTCCTTCCTTACACAGGTAAAACAAAAGGAACATTGATTTTTCAGCCAAAGCTAGACTAAAAGATTTGGGATAGAGAATAGGAAAATATATTTGAAATATAATAATCAAAGATATAGACTCTAATTCAAGTTCTAGTTATTTGAATCGTTCAGTGTAATGTGAAGCAAGAAAACATTTTGCTATAATCTTTGAATGGCATTCTCTTTTAGAAGGGGGTTCTTCAGAATTAATTTTGTAGAGTAGTTGAGATTTATATAAATTTATATAAATATAATGAGTCTTGGTCTTTATATTAGTCAAATATAAGGGAATATATTTTTACCCCACTTAAGTTAGTCTTGGATATTTCATTTTGCACGTTTAAAATGGAAGTATGCTGGGTGCTGTGGCTCGGACGTGTAATCCCAGCACTTTGGGAGGCTGAGGCGGGATGATCCCTTGAGCTCAGAAGGTTGAGACCAGCCTGGGCAAGATAGTGAGACCTCATCTCTACAAAAAATATTAAAAAAATAGCTTGGCATGGTGGCGCACACCTGTGGTCACAGCTGCAAGAGGGAGTGAAGCGGAAGTATTGCTTGAGCCTGGGACATTGAGGTTGCAGTGAGCTATGATCATGCCACTGTGCTCCAGCGTAGGTGTCAGAGCA
Organism: Cacajao melanocephalus; assembly: GCA_963573385.1. Lineage (NCBI taxonomy): Eukaryota > Metazoa > Chordata > Mammalia > Primates > Pitheciidae > Cacajao > Cacajao melanocephalus. The sequence continues at coordinate 21,913 of CAUYLG010007561.1, forward strand.
GGACTCTTCTCAAAATTTTATGTATAAATACATGAAGCATTCTATCTGTGGTGACAGCAAAATGAAGATATAATGATATAATGTCAGGAATGAGGTTGTTATTACAAACAAAAAGGGGTAGAATTAATGTGTAAACTCTTCCCCTAAGCTATTAAAAATATATGCATATGCAAATGCATATATAGTTGGAATCCTTTTTACTTGTAGGGAAACTAACAGCAACTGTAAACTTAAACTGAATGTTCCCTGTCTCCAAGAAGACTTCTTTATTTCAAAGTTATATTGTAATAAAGAAGACTTCTTTATTTCAAAGTTATATTGTAATAGATAATTTACATCCATGGATTATTTTTTACATTATTAAAGTATATAATCACACAGTAGGAATTTAATTTAAATTGCGTGTTTCTTAGATTCTAAATTGATAAGGTAAGTTACTTTTAGTAGCATGGTTTTCAAGAACACGTATCTGGATGATTTGGCCCCGTTAGCCGGTTAGACTCACCCCTCCTTCCCTCTGCCCTGACTGATCTTTTAAAGTTCCTTGAAAGTGTCACATTCTTTTTTGGCCTCAATGCACTTTATACACAGTTACTTCTGTAAACTCTTTCCTCTCTCTTTGGTCTTTGCTTAGATGATTCCTTATCATCCGTCTAATCTTAGCTTAAATACTAGTTTTTAAAGGAGGCTTTTTTGACTCTTAACACTAGGTTACCCCTTATATACTACCCTATAGCGCTGTTTTTCCTTCTTAGTATTGTGAAAAATGAGGTGTTTAATTATAATTTTGATAGCTATTTACACAGAATTTTGAAGAGATTTATTGAGGTATAATTGTTAAAATAAACAGCACAATTTTAAATGTACAGTTTATTTAAATTGTACAATTTGATAAATTTTGTCATATATATTTGTAGCTATAACTGTCACCACGTCAAAATCATAAAAATATCAATCACACTAGAAAGTTCCCATGTGTTTCCTTTGTAAACCCTCCCTCTTCCATTTGCCTATTCCTGTCCCAGGGCAACTATTGATCTGCTTTCTCTCGCTATAGATTTGTTGGTATTTTCTAGAACTTTTTGTAAATAGAATTGTACATTATATACTTCTTTTTTGTCTGGCTTCTTTCACACAGCCTGTTTATTTTGAGATTAATTCATGGTGTATTAGTTTATTCTACTGCTGAATAGTGTTCCAGTGTCTGGATACACCATAATTTGTTTATCCATTCAACTACTGATGGACATTTGGATTGTTTCAAATTTTGGCTGCTCCTTATAAAGCTGCTGTGAAGTTTCACGTGGAAGTCTTTACGTCTTTGTATGGATATATGCTTTCTTTTCTCTTGGGGAAATACCTGAGAATGGCTGGATCATGTGGTAGATATATGTGTAACTTTTAAAGAAACTGACAAACTGTTTTCCAAAGTAGTAATATCATTTATGTTCCCACCAGCAGTAAGTCAGTATTCTATCTAGTTAATTCACATCCATGCCAATACTTGGTATGGTTAGTCTTTTAAATTTTAATGATTCTAATAGGTGAATGGTATATTACTGGGTTTTAATTTGCATTTCCCTAATGACTAGTTATACTGAGTATCTTCTCATGTGCTTATTTGCCATCTGTATATCTTCTTTAATAGGTATCTATTCAAATCTTTTGCATGTTAAAAACATTTTCTTATTGATTTTGTGAGTTCTTTACATTTTCTGGATTACTAGCTTCTTATGAGGTATATCATTTGCATATGTTTTCTGCCAGTCTGGGGCTTGTCTATGAAAACACAATGAAAAAAGAATGAAATCTCTTGACAGTGTTTTTGAAAGAACCTAGTTTTTAAATTGATGAATTCCATTTTATCACTTTTTTCTTTTATGGATTATGCTTTTTACGTTGAAAAAGCATTTTTTTCAGCGTAAAAAGCATAATCCATAAAAGTTTTTTAAGAAAACTTTGCCTAGGCTAGGTATCATGGCTCATGTCTGTAATCCCAGCGCTTTGGGAGCTCAAGGCTGGAGGATCACTTGAATTTAGGAGTTTGAGACCAGCCTGGGAAACAAGGCAAGACCTTGCCGCTACAAAAACATTTGAAAAATTAGCTGGGCGTGGTGGTATGCACATGTAGCCCAGCTACTTGGAAGGCTGAGATGTGAAGATCACTTGAACACAGGAATTGGAGGCTGTAGTGAGCTGAGCTGTGATTGTGGCATTGTACTCCAGCCTAGGCGACACAGCAAGACCCTGTCTTTAAAAAATTTAAAAAAAAAAAAAAAAAAAGGAAAACTGCCTAAACCAATTTGATGAATATTTTCTTCATTTTTTTTTTCCTCTAGAAGTTTTATAATTTTAGATTTTACATTTAGATTTGCAGTCCTTTTTAAGTTAATTTCTATATATGGAGAGAGGTATGGATCTAAATTCAGTTTTTTGGCATATAGATATTTGTTTTAGCACTATTTGTTGAAAAGAGTGTTCTTTTTCTGTTAAAGTAGCTTTGCACCTTTGTTGAAACCATTCATGTATTTGTGTTACTATTTGTGGACTTTGCTTTGTTTCTTGATCTCTTTGTCTATTTGTATATCAATACAACAGTGTCTTGATTATTGTTTCTTTATAAGTGTTGAATTCAGGTAATGTTTTTCAATTTTGTTCTTTTTCAGTTAGTTTGGCTACTCTGAGTCCTTTGTATTTCCATATGAATTTTAGAATTAGCTTGTCAGTTTCTGTAAAAAGCCTACTAGGATTTTGTTTGGAATTATGTTGAGTCTATAGATCAATTTTGGGGAAAGTGAAACCTTATCAAGTTTCCTAACATGATATATCTGTTTATTTCTTTAGTTCTTTAATCTGTCAGCAATGTTTTAACATTTCTAGTCAATAGGTCTTGCACTTGCTTTGTGAGATTTTTCCCTAAGTAGTTAATATTTTTGAATGCTATTGTAAATGGCATTTTTAAACTTTCAGTTTTGATTGTTGCTATCATACTGAAAAACAACTGATTTTTGTGTTTAATTTTTTATCTTGCAATCTTACCAAACTTACTTATAACTTGTATATATAGATTTTTGTAGATTCCTTATGGCTTTCTACTTAGGTGATTATATTGTTTACAAATAAAGATATGTTTACTCATTTCTTTGCAATCTAGATGCTGTTACTTTTTCTTGCCTTATTTCACAGGCCAGAACCTCTATTACAGTGATGAACAAAGGTGATGAGAGTGATCAATCTTATTCATGATTTAGGGGAAGATATTTGATCTTCAACAATTAAGTATGATGTTATCTGTTAAGTTTTTTTTTTTTTTAAGATGCCTTTTATCACACTGAGAAAGTTCCCTTCTATTCCTAATTTGCCAAGAGTTTTTACCAGTGATGGAAACTGGATTGTGTTAAATGCATTTCTGTTCCCATTGAGAAAATCATATCATTTTTTCAAGTTTGTTAACATGGTGAATTATGTACATAATTTTTGAATGTTAAACCAAACTTACATTCCTAAAATAAACTTCATCTGAAATAATATGCTTTTCTTTTTATATTGGGTTGGATTTGGTTTGTTGAAGTTTTATTTAGAATTTGTGTATCTGTGTTCATGAGAGATATTAGTCTGCACTTTTCTTGTAATATATGACTAGTTTTGGTGACAAGACAATGCTGGCCTTATATAATGAGCCCCATGAGACTCTCCTGATCATTTGCTGAAAGAGTTTTTATGAAATTGGCATTATATCTTCATAATGTGTTTGGTGGAATTCACCATTGAAGCCCTCTAGGCCTGAAGTTTTTTTAAACTCCAAATTCAACTTACTAATATAAATTCAGCTTATTTAATATACATAAGGCTATATGACTAGAATCCTTTAAAATTTATTGGCCAGAATATTGTCTATCTTGGTAAATATTTTTTTGTGCATGTGAAAAGAATGCATGTTCTTCTATTGATGCGTGGAGTATTGTATACATTTCAGTTAGGTCAACTTGATTGATAGTCTTGTTCAAGTCTTCTACAACCATTCTGATTTTCTGTCTGTTTTTATCACTTATTGAGAGAAGGGTATCTTCAGTTATAATTTTGTATTTACCTCTTTCTCCCTGCAGTCTTTTTTTTAAAATATGTATTTTATTACATTTTAGGTTTTGGGGTACATGTGACAAGCATGCAAGATTGTTGCATAGGTGCATATATGGCAGTGTGGTTTGCGGCCTTCCTCCCCATCACCTATATCTGGCATTTTGCCCCATGCTATCCCTCCCCAACTCCCCACCCCCCGCTGTCCCTCCCCTAGTTCCCCCCCACAGACCCCAGTATGTGATGCTCCCCTCCCTGTGTCCATGTGTTCACATTGTTCAGCACCCATCTGTAAGTGAGAACATGCAGTGTTTGATTTTCTGTTCTTGTGTCAGTTTGCTGAGAATGATGGTTTCCAGGTTCATCCATGTCCCTACAAAGGACATGAACTCATCGTCTTTTATGGCTTCATAGTATTCCATGGTGTATATGTGCCATTTTCCCTGTGCAGTCTATCACTGATGGGCATTTGGGTTGGTTCCAGGACTTTGCTATTGTAAACAGTGCTGCAGTGAACATTCGTGTGCGTGTGTCCTTGTAATAGAACGATTTATAATCCTTTGGGTATATACCCAGTAATGAGATTACTGGGTCAAATGGAATTTCTATTTCTAGGTCCTTGAGGAATCGCCACACTGTCTTCTACAGTGGCTGAACTAATTTATAGTGCCACCAACACTGTAAAAGTGTTCCTGTTTCTCCACATCCTTTTAAGCATCTGTTGTCTCCAGATTTTTTAATGATCGCCATTCTAACTGGCATGAGATGGTATCTCAATGTAGTTTTGATTTGCATTTCTCTAATGATCAATGATGATGAGCATTTTTTCATATGTTTGTTGGCCTCATATATGTCTTCTTTTGTAAAGTGTCTGTTCATATCCTTCGCCCACTTTTGAACGGGTTTGTTTGTTTTTTTCTTGTAAACCTCTTAGTTCTTTGTAGATTCTGGATATTAGCCCTTTGTCAGATGGGTAGATTGTAAAAATTTTTTCCCATTCTGTTGGTTGCCAATTCATTCTAATGACTGTTTCTTTTGCTGTGCAGAAGCTGTGGAGTTTGATTAGGTTCCATTTGTCTATTTTGGCTTTTGTTGCCAATGCTTTTGGTGTTTTAGTCATGAAGTCCTTGCCTATGCCTATGTCCTGAATGGTTTTGCCTAGATTTTCTTCTAGGGTTTTTATGGTGTTGGGTCTTATGTCTAAAAACTTGTTTTATGAATCTGGGTGCTCCTGTATTAGGTTCATGTATATTTAGGATAGTTAGCTCTTCTTGTTGCATTGATCCATTTACCATTATGTAATCCCCTTCTTTGTCTTTTTTGATCTTTGTTGGTTTAAAGTCTGTTTTATCAGAGACTAGGATTACAACCTCTGCTTTTATTTGCTTTCCATTTGCTTGGTAAATACTCCTCTGTCTCTTTATTTTGAGCCTGTTTGTCTTTGTACATGAGATGAGTCTCCTGAATACAACACACTGATGAGTCTTGACTCTATCAATTTTGCCAGTCTGTGTCTTTTAATTGGGGCATTTAGTCCATTTACATTTAAGGTTAATAGTGTTATGTGTGATTTCAATCCTGTCATCATGACTCTAGCCGGTTATTTTGCATGTTAGTTGATGCAGTTTCTTCATAGTATCATTGGTCTTTATATTTTGGTGTGTTTTTGCAGTGGCTGATAGTGGTTTTTCCTTTCCATATTTAGTGCCTCCTTCAGGAGCTTTTGTAAGGCAGGCCTGGTGGTGACAGAATCCCTCAGCATTTGCTTGTCTGTAAAGGATTTTAATTCTCCTTCATTTATGAAGCTTAGTTTGGCTAGATATGAAATTCTGGGTTGAAAATTCTGTTCTTTAAGAATTTTGAATATTGGTCCCCACTTCCTTCTGGCTGTAGGGTTTCACAGACAGATTTGCTGTTAGTCTGATGGGCTTCTCTTTCTAGGTAACCTGACATTTCTCTGTGACTGCCCTTAGCATTTTTTCCTTTGTTTCAACCTTGGAGAATCTGATGATTATTTGTCTTCAGGTTGCTGTTCTCAAGGAGTATCTTAGTGGTGTTCTCTGTATTTCCTGAATTTGAATGTTGACCTGTCTTGCTAGGTTGGGGAAGTTCTGGATAATAGCCTGAAGTGTTTTCCAACTTGCTTCTATTCTCTTAGTCACTTTCAGATACACCAATCAGTCATAGGTTTGGTCTTTTCACATAGTCCCATATTTCTTGGAGGCTTTGTTCATTCCTTTTCATTCTTTTTTCTCTAATCTTGTCTTCATGCCTTATTTCAGTAAGTTGATCTTCAATCTCTGATGTCCTTTTTTCTGCCTTATTGATTTGGCTATTGATAACTTGCGTATGCTTGGCAAAGTTCTTGTGCTGTGTTTTTCAGCCCCATCAAGTCATTTACGTTCTTCTTTAAACTGGTTATTCTAGTTAGCAGTTCTTGTAACCTTTTATCAAGATTCTTAGCTTCCTTGCATTAGGTTAGAACATGCTCCTTTACCTCAGAAGAGTTTGTTATTACTGGCCTTCTGAAGCCTACTTCTGTCAATTTGTCAAACTCATTCTCCAGGCAGTTTTGTGCCCTTGATGGGGAGGAGTTGTGATCATTTAGAGAAGGGGCATTCTAGTTTTTGGAATTTTCAGCATTTTTGTGGTAGTTTTTCCTCATCTTCATGGATTTATCTACCTTTGATCTTTGAGGCTGATGACCTGTGGATGGGGTTTTGTATGGGCATCCTTTTTGTTAATGTTGTGTTATTGCTTTCTGTCACAGACAGAAAATTTTTTATTCTAATATGCCCCTCTTCTGCAGGTCTGCTGCAGTTTGCTGGAGGCCCACTCCAGAAACTGCCTGGGTATCACCAGTGGAGGATGCAAAACGGCAAAGATTTCTACCTCCTCCTTTCTCTGAAAGATTCATCCCAGAGAGGCACTAGCCTGATGCCAGCTGGAGTGGAGCTCTCCTGTATGAGTGTCTATCAACTCCTGCTGGGAGGTGTCTCCCAGTCAAAGGGCACAGGGGTCAGGGACCCACTTGAGAAGGCAGTCTGTCCCTTAGCAGAACTCAAGCAGTGTGCTGCGAGAATCCTCCCTGTTAGTATCCACTGCTCTCTTCAGAGGTGGCAGGCAGGAACTTTTAAGTCTGCTGAAGCTGCAGCCACAGCCACCTCTTTCCCCAGGTGCTCTGTCCCAGGGAGATGGGAGTTTTATCTATAAGCCCCTGACTGGTGCTACTGCCTTTCTTTCAGAGATGACCTACCCAGTGAGGAAAAATCTAGAGAGGCAGTCTGGCCACAACTGCTTTGCCACACTGTGGTGAGTTCTGCCCACTCCTAACTTCCTGGACTCCTTAGCACTGTTAGAGGAAAACCACCTACATAAGCCTCAGTAATGGTGGATGTACCTCCCCACACCAAGCTCAATCATCCCAGATCAACTTCAGACTGCTGTTCTGGCATCAAGAATTTCAAGCCAGTGTTTCTTAGCTTGCTGGGTTCTGAGGGAGTGGGACCCACTGAGACCACTTGGTTCCTTTCCAGGGGAGTGAATGGTTCTATCTTGCTGGGGTCCCAGGCACCACTCAGTTGGAAATGCAAAAATCACCCACCTTCTGCATTGGTCTTGCTGAGAGCTACAGACCAGAGTTGTTCCTATTCAGCCACCTTGCCAGATCTCAACATAGGCTTTTTTGTTGTTCTTATTTTTTACATTCCTTTACTAGTTGCATTTTTTTCTTTAGCCCACAACTAACATTATAGTAGTTGTGTTATTTTCATAACTACCCTAGCACTTGCTTTATATTTTATTTGCATATTTTTTAAATCCTAAAAAATATTTTATATTCACGTATTTCCCCATTCATCTTCATTCCTTTCTACATTTCCATGTTTTGAATTATTTTCTTTTGCAGGAAGTGTTTTTCTTTTGCTAGAAGAATTTTCTTCTGCATCTCGCTTTTTATTTTTGTTTTTGTTTTTTTTTCATTTTATTTTCGGTACAAGTCTGCTGATGATGATTTCTCTCAGCTTTTGTTTGTCTGGGAAATGTCTTTTTCCATTACATTTAAAGGATAGTTTTTCTGGGAATAGAATTCTAGGTGGACAATTATTTTCTTATCAGCCATTTATTTAAAGATATAATTCAGCTGAATTCTGGCTTCTATCGTATCTATTGAGAAGTCAGATGTCAGTTCTAAAGTTGTTTTTTTGAAAGTGTACTATTTTCCTCTGGGTGCTTTTAATATTTTCTCCTCAGATTTGATTTTCAGCATTTTAGTATTTGTCCATTTTGCACTGTTATAAAGAAATACCTGAGATGGGATAGTTTATAAAGAAAAGTGTTTTATTTGGCTTACGGTTCTGCAGGCTCTACCAGCATGGCATTAGTATGAGCTCAGCTTCTGATGAAGTCTCCTGAAGATTTTACTCATGGTAGAAGGTAAAGGTGGAGCAGGCATGTTAACATTGTGAGAGAGAGCAAGAGAGAGAGTGGGGCGGAGGTACCAGGTTCTTTAAACAACCAGTTCTTGCATGAACTAATAGAGCAAAAACTCACTTACCATGAAGGGGATGGCACCAAGCCATTCATGAGGGATCCAGCCCCATGACCCAAACATCTCTTAATAGGTCACACCTCCAACATTGAGAGTTACATTTCAACATGAGATTTCAGAGGACAAATATCAAACTATATCAACATGCATGTGTGTAGTCTTCTTTGTAGTTATTCTGCCTGGGTTTCAATAAATTTCTTTAATCTTTGGGCTGAGATCTTTCACCAGTTTTCAAAATTTATTGACCTTTATCTTGTCAAATATTGCCCCTGTCTCATTCTCTCTTATCTTTCTGAGACTCCAATTGTTTGTACATTGAAAGTTCTTACTATGTATTATATATCCTTCATGCTCTTTTACAAATATTTTCTTTCTTTTTGTTCTCAGTTCTTTAGTTTGGAGATTTTCTATTGACCAATTTTTTAAAAAATTTGAATCCTCTTCTCAGCTATGTTCAGTATGTTATTAAACCCATTAATTGCTTTTTAATTTCTGTAATTCTATTTTTCAATTTTGGAATTTCTGTTTCTTCATTTTTAATTGTAGCTTTATTGAGATGGAAGTTGCATTTCAAACAATTCATTTTTAAAGTATATAATTCAATGGTTTTAAATGTATTCATGAAGTTTTGTAATGCTTACCACTAATTCCAGAACATGTTTTATCACCTCAAAAAAAACCTCCATATCCATTAGCAGGCATTCCCATTCCCTTTCCCCATCTCTTCTTTCTTTGCTCCACTCCCAGACAGCTACTAATCTACCTTCTGTCTACATAGATTTGCTCATCTAGACCTTTCCTGTAAATCAGATCATACAATATGTGGTCTTCTGTATCTGGCTTCTTTCACTAAGCCAAGGTTTTAAAGGTTTATACATTTATCAATTGATGAACATTTGGGTTGCTTTCATTTTTTGGCTATTATAATAATGATGCTATTTTATTTGTGAACAAGTTTTTCTGTGGACATATGTTTTCATTTTCTTTAGGGTACAAACCAGGGAGTGAAATTGTCGGATCATATGGTAACTCTATACTTAACTATTTAATAATTGCCAGACTTTTTCAAAGTGGCTGCACCATTTTACATTCTCACTAGCAGTGTATTAGGGTTTCAGTTTCTCCATATCTTTGTCAACATTTGTTATTGTCTCTTTTTTATTATAGTCATCCAAGTGGGAGGTGGCATCTAAGGTCCATTTTATCTGATATTATTGTAGCCACTCCAGTTCTTTTTTGGGAACTGCATGAATGGAATATCATTTTCCAATCTTTCAATTTCAACTTATTTGTATATTTGAATCTAAAGTGTGTCTCTTGGAGACAACATATAGTTGGATCATTTTTTCCAATTCATTCAACCAGTATCTACCATTTGATTAGAGTGTTAAATCCATTTACAATTAACATAATGACTAATAAGTTAGAATTTATGTTTGTATTTTGGCGTTTATTTTCTGTATGTATTACATCTTCTTTTTCTTCCTTTATTCCTCTATTACTGTTTTTTATGTTAAATAGTTATTTTCTAATATGCCATTTTAATTCTCTTGTTTTATTGTATATATTTCTAAGTTATTTTCTTAGTGGTTGCCCTAGGGATTTCAATTAACACGTTTAAAAAATACTTTTTAACAAATAACTTTTTAAAATGTTATTATCCCCCAAAGGGGGTGCACCATTCCTGAAGGTACTGCAATACCAGGTCAATGCCTGGAGTGGACAGAGAAAGCTCCTACCCCAACTCCCTGCTCCAAAAACCCATTTAATATAGCGTCCTCAGACAGAGGACATATCAGATATTAAACTGCTAAGAACAGATACTACACATGATCTTAACCAAAAGGCTGAAAGGAGATCAAAACAATTGACTTTTTTGTTAGAAAGAGATGGGGTCTCACATGTTATCCAGGCTAGTCTCAATCTCCTGGGCTCAAGCCATCCTCTCACCTCAGCCTCCCAAAGTGCTGGGATTCAGGCATGAGCCACTACTCCTGGCCCTTGATTAACATCTTGATTTAAGATAATCTAGCTCATACTAATATTAACTTAATTTCATAGCATACAAAAACTGTGCTTCATTTCTTCCTTCCTTCTTTGTACTATTCTGTCATGAATATGACATCGTTTGCATTATAAGCCCATTGACACAGTTTTGTAATTATTGCTTTATGCAGTTGGTTGCCTTTTAAATCAGATAGAAGATAAGAAATAAAAATATATGTAAATTCTGTCTTTTATATTTACCTACACAGTTACCTTTATTGCTACTTTTTATTTATTCATAAAATTTGAGTTACTATCTAGTATCCTTTGCTTTCAGCCTGAAGGACTTCATTTAGTAGCTAGTGATGAATTTAGTTTTATTTATTTGAGAGTTTCATAAGTTCTCCTTTGTTTTTGAGGGACAGATTTCCTGCATGTAGAATTTTTAGTTTTCTTTCACTGCTTTTATATATATCATCTCACTGTCTTCTGACCATTATAGTTTCTGATGAGGAGTTAGCTGTAAATCTTATTGAGGTTCTCTTGTATATAATGAGTCACTTTTCTCTTGCTTTCAAGATTCTCACCTTAAAGTCAGCTAATCAGCAAAGAAAAAATTTTATTAATTAAAAAAAGATTTTCTCATTGTCTTTGCTTGCAACAGTTAAATGTAATTTTTCTAGGAGTGACTCCTTGAATTTTCCTAGTTAAAGTTCTTTGATGTTCTTGAACATATAGATTTATATTTTTTTAAATCAGGTTTGAAAAGGTTTTGGCTATTAATTTTTCAGAGGTTCTTTTTTCCCACTTTCTCTTTCTTCTTTTCTGGGACTTCAATTATGCATATGTTGGTACTCTTGATGATGTTCCACAGGTCTCTGAGTCTCTGTTCATTTTTTCTTTTATCTTTTTTCTTTATATTCCTCAGATTGGATAATCTCATTGACCTGCCTTCAAGTTTAGTGATTCTTTGTTCTGCCAGTTCCAATCTGCTGCTGAGCCCCTCTCATGAATGTTTTATTTCATTATACTTTTCAAATCCATAATTTCTACTTGGTTCTTATTTATAATTTCTAGCTTTTTAAATGATACCCTCTATGCAATGAGACATCATTCTCATACTTTTAGAATTAGCTTTCATTAATTCTTGAAACATATTTATAATAGTTGACTTAAAGTCTTCTTTGTATAGTAAGTCCAATGTCTTGACTTCCTCAGGAATAACTTATGTTGACTGCTTTTTATCCTGTGTATGGGCTATAGTTCCCAGTTTCTTTGTGTGTTTCATAATTTTTGTTGAAAACTGGGCATTTTGAATAATACCATTTTACAGATTCTTCTTCTCCCCATGGTTTTTTTGTTATTGCTGTTTGTTGTTTTGTTTTTGTTGTCATTGTTGCTGTATGTTTGCTTAGTGACTTTCTTGGACCAATTCCAGAGTCTATATTCTTTGTTGTATATGGCTCTGCTCTATTCTCTTAACAGTCAACTAATTATTGAACAGAGATTTTCCTTAAATGCCTTAAACCAACACACAACAATAGATCCCCCAGCACTTGCCAGCAGGTTCTGTGCTTGTGTTGGGGCACGTCTTCAGTGCTCTAGCAGGCAGTTTACAACTTCACCTTAGCCTCCATTACTTGCTCATGAAGAGCCTAAAGGTCAGCCAGAGATTAAAGATTAGGATTTTCTCAGTTTTTTTTCTGGAGATATGTATAGCTCTTTACATTTACATGACCTTTCAGATTTCCAGAAATATGTTGGAGCTTTGTAAAGCTCCCTACAGACACCCCACTCCCAAATTTTTTTCTTTTATATTTTTGGTCAGCCTTTTGTTAGGTTCAACTGTTAATACCACCTCAGGCAGTTACAATGTTAAACAGTTGTTTTACTGGTTGTTTTTGATAAATGCCATGGCAGATAAAGTTGTTCATATAGAGTAAGATTTACTTCGGTCAGGTTAAATAAAGGCAATCCCTGAGAATGAAGCTCTTCAGAAGCTGCTAAACAGCTTAAATAATGCCAGTTCTATAGAGATGGGGCTTTTAGGGAGCTCCAAATCTGTTCTGTATCTTCCAGTGGCTGCTAAGCTACTGTTTTTTAAAACAGCTAGTTACAAAGCTCTTGGCTTTTACATCTTTTGCAGAGTAGAAGAGATGGAGATGGAATTGGGGTAAGTAAAAAGGTTCTTAGCAAAATTCAGTCATTTTTCTTGGGAAAAGCACTCTTGGATTGTCAAAACCTTTAGTTAATTTCCAGAATTCTGAAAAAGTTGATTGTGAACGTTTTTTGTTTTGTTTTGTTTTGTTTTGTTTTTTGCAAGTGTTCTAATTGCCTTTATGCTGGAGCATATTTTCAGAGGTCCTTACTCCACCATTCTGAAGGCTCCATATTCCTCCAATTTTTTGGCTTTTGAATATATTTGAGTTCATTGGTAAATTTCTCTGTCTTATCTATTTTCTTAAACATATAATTGAATGCTCATGTTATTGAATTATAACTATTTTCAGTACTGGTGTGATAACTCCACATGTGGGCCACTTGTGGTTCTGTTTCTATCATCTATTACTTACGCCCCCATCCTCTCTGGTCCTGTTCTTGATAATGCCTGGTAAATTTGATTGAATACTAGACTTGCCAATGAAAAATTGCAGAATCATGGGGTGATGGTACTTCCTTCTAGAGAGAATTCAACCTGTTCTCCAGTAGACAAGTCGAATAGAGCAGGTCACCTCAGTCCAATCAGAACTAAGCTAACTTGAGGTCGTGTTGTAGTTCTGTTTTGCTGGCCTACTTCTGCTTCTCCCCTAAACCTGGGATATACCCTCCAAAAATATATTCTCAGATTTAACTAGGAACTCTCCTCCTTAGTATGCACTAATCTTCAATTTTTGTCTCTTAAGCTGATGAGATTGCTAAAAATCCCACTGTTTTGCATTTGGCTTCTTGGCCTCTTGCTCTCTGCGATTCAACAATTTCGCAAATGCTTTAGAAAAAGATTGTCAAGTGATGGGCTCACTTTTTCATACCTCTCTTTTCTCAGAAAAGTTGGCCCTGAAAGTCCTGGCTGCTTTGGTAGCCCTGAAATCCAGTTATTACCTTCCCAACCCAGTGAGATCTGTTGGTTTCTCTGTCACTTGGCAGCTGTTCTCTGAATAGCATCTAAACTAAACAGGCAAGTACCCCAAGGTGGAAAGCATCTTGAAGGATAGTGAGCTCATTTCATTGACCTTCCATTTTTTTTCTGAGATCTTGGTCCCTCATGTCCTTGCTGTTTGGAAATGTCTCTGATAACCTCAAAGCAGGTGTTTTCTTTAAAAAAAAAAAAAAACTTTTTCTAATTTTTGTTAGCAGAGTGTATTTCTGCTACAAGTTACTTAACAGAGACAGAGGGGATGCCTTTGGTATTTTATTTTTTAGCATTATTTATTTAAGCACATGATTATACTCAAAATATACTTGCTTCTTTCTGCCCTACAAGCCAACCAGTCATAGTGCTTTGAATGAGATCTTTGTGTCCTGGCCTCTTATTCTTCTGTTGCTATGTTCTGACTGTTCTGCCCAAGGTCTTACTGTATTCTAAGATTACCTTATTTCACAGTGTTCTGTTCTTTGGCAGGGGTAGGAGGGGAAGAGTATACATATAAAAATTTATATTTATATTGCCTTTGGCTTTAACCTGCCTAAGAGACCATGGAAATTTCTACTTCTTTCCCTTCAGAAGTCCTCATCTCGAGTAATAAATATTGGTGACATCTAACTATGTTAAAGAAAAAATTATGCAATGACACTTGTTAAAGCACAGTAAGGCAGGCTTGATTCAGGACCGCTGGATAGTTATAGGGGCCACTGCGATGGGATTTTGCAGTAGGGAAGAGAGGTTGGGCACAGCTTTGAATCAAGTGCAGGCAAGTGGGGATTTATAGTCAAATAATCGGTTGAGGGTCAGAAGGAAAAATGACTAAGAGGTAACATCAAGGGTTAGGGAAGTTCTGACTAAACCAACCTAACAGAATTCTTGCTGAGGACAGGGCAAGGTGATTGGACATCACCCAGAGGATAATGGAGGATGAGGAACCTTATATTGAAGGTGATCAGATATTGAGGGTAGGAAGTTCTTATAGTATAAACGTAGTGTTGCTTAGATGAATGTCACTGAAATTTCTTTTCCATGGATGACATATCCTAAAATAATAAGAAAATTTTAACTGACTCAACAAGTTCATAGATCATATCTTCTAGATCAGCTAAAGCAACATATGCATCTAAAATATTAAAACACTGAATAAAACCATTCAAGGGAGTATTAACTATTGTCTGCTTGGATCCTGGGATAGCAACAGGAAGCTTGCCTGTAATTAGATATGCAACTTAAGCCACAATTATATTACATTCAAAAAGGAGACCAGACCCTCCCATAGCCTGTATTGCTGATTTATTACATTTAGTCCTAACAACCCTTTCTATGTCTCCTTTTCATATACAGGCAATAAAGCAATGCCAGGATACCAAAATGGCTGAACTTTCTATTCTATGCATTACTAAAGTAATAAACTCAAAGACCTGGCCACAGTATTTTCCTCCTTGATGACTACAGGGTGTTTTTTTGGTATTGGTGTAACAGGATTCTTTTTGAATGAATGCAGTGCACTCTGGGACTCTCTGAAGATATACCTGTATTTATAGATTGAATTCTACCTTTTCACTTCCCATTCTTAAAGCCTGCCATCTATACTTGAAACAACACATACAGGGAGGAAAAAGAAAGGAGAGAGTCCTACAAAGCTGTTTTACAGACAACTGCATTAGCTGGTCAGTCAATATAAATCAATTAAATAAAAAGAGAAGCTTATAAAAGATACACTATAAATATGTCCATTTATTTTGTGTCTATCACAATCAATACATCATCATATGTAGCAATTCCAAGGATGCTATAGTTCCTGACTTACTAACTGGTGATGCAATACACCTTTCCAAATTTTAGAGTATAGCATAGTATGGAAAGACCAAATGATGAGGTGCTTCTGCCATTTGCTGCCTGAATAACCTAGAGAAAGCATGACTTCTCTGAGTCTCAGTTTCTCCATATGTAGAATAAAGATAGCAATCAATGACCTGCCGCTATGATGTGAATGTGTCTCCTCCAAATTTTGGGTGTGGAAACTTATTGGCCAATGTAACAGGATTAAGAGATGGGACCCTTAAGAGGTGATGATTAGGCAATGAGGACTCCTTCCTTGTGAATGGGATTGAGGCATTTGTAAAAGAGGTTTCACGCAGCATTCAACTTTCTTGCACTTTTGCCTTCCACCATGTGAGGACGTAGTATTCCTCCCCTCTGGAAGATGCAGCCCTTGTTAGACAAGCAAACTTGTTGGCACCTTGATCTTGGACTAACCAGCCTCCAAAACTGTGAGAAATAAATTTCTATTCTTGATAAATTACCTAATCTTAGCTATTCTGCTATAGTAGCACAACCAGACTGACATCTGCTAATCTCATAGTGTGGCTCTGATGATTAACTGAGATTACATCTATGAAACTTCATAATATATAAGCTCCACTGAACTGAACAGTATTTTTATAAGATCCACTGAATTGAATGGTATGATTATTTTTACAATTAGTGAATCTTCTACAAGTTCTGATGTTTATGTCTGGAATATTTTCCTGGATTCATTGTTTTGTCATTTGTGCTTTTATAAAATGGAAAATTATGACATATGAGTACAAGTAAAATGAGTTAGTAGAAACCAGAAGTTCTGTTGGAACCTTAGGCCAATGTTACCCAGATTACATTACATTTATCACCAGGTAATTCAAGTGTTAAGTACATGAATACTTTTCTAATTTGCTAGTAATATTCATATATAAGAAAAATATATAACCAGCACATCAAAACCATTATTTCACAGATTTATAGCTAGCTGTCTATATTCATGCTAATATGAAGCTTCCTATTTGAATAAATGTACTAAAAATGGAATCTACTTAAAGAGAAACATTAAATGAATAATAGTACAAATATGGATAGGCAAAAAGTATCACAAAGGTGATATTTGCACGACTAAAGTTTGGGAAACATTTGTAAAACAAGTCATTCTAGTAGAACAACAATAAAGACTAGAAAACCAACTAAATCTACCTCCACCATTTGGCTCCTATTTAATAACATAATAATAAAGGTGTCTGTGACAGGTGGATAGTGACTTGCATCGAAGTGGGATGGACTCTGCAGGATTTGACAAATCATTTTCTGCCACCGTGTACTTGAGTAGCTCTGTCCTGGCAGAAACAAAGTTTCCTGACATAGGTGCTACTTACAGTAGTTCTCTCTTCTCTGTGATCTTCCTCTCTGAGGGCAGTAAACTGTGGTCTGAAAATATTAAATGCAAAATTCCAGAAATAAATAATTCAAAAGTTTTAAATTAAGTGCAGTTCTGGGTAGTGTGATGAAATCTCACACTGTCCAGCCCCATCCTTCTCCATCCTACCCAGCATTTGAATCACTCATTTCATTAGCATCATCCATGCTGTCCATGCTTTCTGACCATGAGTCACTTAGTAGCTATCTCCATTATCAGATGTTCTGGTACCACAGTGCTTATGTTTGTCACCTTCATTTTACTTGACAGTGGCCCCAAAGCACAAGCATAGTGTTTCTGGCAATTCAGATATGCCAAAGAGAAACCATAAAGTGCTTCCTTCAAGTGAAAAGGTGAAAGTTCTTGACTTGATAAGGAAAGAAAAAGCAATTGTATGCTGGGATTGCTAAGGACTACATTAAGAATGAAACCTTCTGTATTAGTCTGTTCTCACTCTGCTAATACAGACATACCTGAGACTGGATAATTTATAAAGGAAAGGAGGTTTAATGGACTCACAGTTTCACATGGCTGGAGAAGCCTTGCAATCATGGCAGAAGATGAAGGAAGTGCAAAAGGACGTCTTACATGGCGGCAAGGCAAAAGAGCTTGTGCAGGGGAACTCCCATTATTAAACCAGCAGATCTAGTAAGACTAATTCACTACCACCATAAAAGTAGGGGGGAACTGCCCTCATGATTCAGTTCCCTCCTCCTGGCCCCACCCTTGACACATGGGGATTATTACAATTCAAGGTGAGATTTGGGTGGGGACACAGCAAAACCATATCATCTTCTATTTGTGAAATTGTAAAGAAGGAAAAAGAAATTTGTGCTAGTTTTGCTGTTGCACCTCAAACTACAAAAATTATGGCCACAGTACATAATAAGTGTTTAGTAAAGATGGAAAAGGCATTAAATTTGTGGGTGGAAGACATGAAAAGAAAACATGTTCCAATTGACAAAATGTTGCAACAGAAAGCATTGAGACTATAATGAAGACTTCAGCAAGGGATCCCATGAAAAAGTGACACCAGGCCATTTACTGCAAGTAAGGGATGGTTACATAGATTCAGGAATAGGTTTGGACTGACAAATATAAAAAGTACTGAAGAGGTTGCATCTGCCAATGAAGAAGTTTCTGCCACCTTTCTGGCAGAGTTGAAGAAATAATTAAAAAGAAAGGATGCCATCTGAAGCAAATCTTCAAGTCTTCTAGAAGAAGATAGAACCTTCATTCATAAAAGTGCAAAGGAGACACCAAGGCATAAAACATATAAAGACAGATGAACTCTAGTATCACGTGGCAATGCTTCAAGGCATATGATAAAGCCACGCATAGTGTACAAAGCAAAGAACCCAGTAATCTTAGAAACAAAAATTATCCACCCATGTTTTGGCAACATAATCAGAAAGCATGGGTGACAGCCATCTTGATTATGAAATGGTTCCACCAGTGTATTATCCCAGAAGTAAAAAAAAAAAAATTACTTGGAAGACGAGTTGGAATTTAAAGTCCTGTTAATAATAGACAATGCTCCTAGCCATCCTAAATCTGTCTGCTATAAAAACAAAATGAAAATGTTCAGGTTGTGTTTTTGCCTCTGAATACAACCTCATTGCTTCAGCCTTTTACTATCATCAAGTTTGTCAAGGCTACATACACTTGCCTTGTATTTGGTCACATTTGATCAGCAATTGATGTAGACCCTAATCTGCATGTAATCTGTGCTGGAAATCATTCACTATTACAGACACAATAACATTCATCAAAGCTGCAATGGGCAAATTAGAACCAGAAACTGCAAGTGCCTGCTGGAAGAACTTAAGGAGTAAAGTTGTGAATGATTTTAAAGGCTTTCTGGGGATTGATGAAGAAGTTAGGAAAATCATTCACACAGCAAGAGAAGTTGGTGGAGGATTTGCCAACATACTTGATGAAGAAGTAGAAGAACATATTGAAGGTTTTCAAGTGTTACCAAATGAGGAATTGGAAGAACATGTTAGCTACAGAGGAAGAGAAAGATGAAGAAGAAACTGAAGCCAAACCAGCTATGTGGGTATTACTGAAATTTGTCAAAGGGTTTCAAATTGTACAGACATCAAAGGACAAAATTATGGAATATGATCCTAGGATGGAATGCAGCATTAAAGTCACCGGTAAGATCAAAGGACTGCAACATCTTGGCAACACTTTAATGAGTTAAAAAGAAAGAGACAATAACATTCCATTACAATGCTCTTCCAAAAGTTTTTGGCAAAAACAAGCAAACAAAAACCTTCAACTACTGAGGATCTCCAGACATCAACATCATCTTCTCTTGACATCCAGTCACCCATGTCATCATGGCTCATTCATCTAGGATCACCCAAATCAGATGCTCCTCCTTCTGATGTGTCCCTAGAAAGTCAATAGTAGCCTAACACTGCTTTACAATGCCTGAGTAATTCATCCCACTTTGTCTCATCACAAATGCATTTTATCATCTCACATAGGCACAAGAAAAGTAAGTACAGTACAGTAAGATATTTCGAGAGAGACCACATGCACATAACTCTTATTACAATATAGTGTTATGATAGTTCTATTTTATTAGTTACTGTTATGTATCTCTTACTGTTCCTAATTTGTAAATTAAACTTTATGTATAGGAAAAATGCATAGTATATATATGGTTTTGTGCTATCCACGATTTCAGGCATCCAGTGGGGGTTGTGGAACTTGAGACTACCGTATTTATGAGACAATAAATACAAGTCTTAATAAAGTTCCCAAGGTGGTATTGGCCATTATAATTTTATTAACATTTATATGATACTATGCTGTCAGAATTCTTTGTAAACATTAGTTTTAGTTGATGCTAAAGTTTACAGGGATTTTGTAGCCAAATGATACTCGAATATACTGACCAACAGAACTATCCAGGTAGTGAGAAAATGTCTTCAACTGCAACATTTCCTAGCCACTGACTCCCCCAGTGAATAGATAAAAGTCATTCAGTTGGCCAGGCACGATGGCTCATGCCTGTAATCCCAACACTTTGGGAGGCCGAGGCAGGCAGATCACAATGTCAGGAATTCCATACCAACCTGACCAACATAGTGAAACCCCATCTCTACTAAAAATTAAAAAATTAGCCAGGCATCGTGGCATGTGTCTACAATCCTAACTACTCAGGAGGCAGGAGGCTGACGCAGGAGAATCGCTTGAGTCCAGGAGGT
The DNA here is from genome assembly GCA_963573385.1 of Cacajao melanocephalus. Taxonomy (NCBI): domain Eukaryota; kingdom Metazoa; phylum Chordata; class Mammalia; order Primates; family Pitheciidae; genus Cacajao; species Cacajao melanocephalus. The sequence continues at coordinate 42,114 of CAUYLG010007561.1, forward strand.
GGAAGTTGCAGTGAGCTAAGATTGCCCCATTGCACTCCAGCTGGGCAACAGAGTGAGACTCTGTCTCAAAAAAAAAAAAAAAAGTCATTCAGTTCTCCCTCCCTGATCCTACTATTCCAGAAAAGCAGCTCTGCATCATTTTCTTAACAATTTCCAGAGAAAGAAACACCATCACTTTCTTTTGTGATGCAGTTAAATATTCCAATAAATCTTCCCTATTTCTGGCAAATAAATTCTCTTCCACTATGCTACTAAGTAAAGATAGAAGCCTTCTTCATTACCAAGAACACAAGAATTTCTTCTGTGATTGAAATATTAATAATACATTAAAATACTAAATATTGAAATTTATGTTTGCTGTGAGACAAAAGAATATCACAACTCCGTGTTTAATGTGTTAGTCCCAGTTTATTTCAAGTCCCTGTCTTTTAAGAATTTTGGTAGTTGATATTCAGACATGTAAAAACGCTACCCAGGTAGTTTGTAACTATCTGAGGAATTAGCTCCAGATTATTAAAATCTCCTATGTCCTTCAGTCTTTCTATAACTTATTTTTTATTATGTTAGTTTCTGATGTTGCCAAATTCTACTTACACAGAGAAGGCTTCTGTGACAAGCTTTTTAAAAAACTGGTGGTAAAATGCATATAACATAAAATGTACTGCTTTAACCACTTTTAAGTGTATGATTTGGTGACACTGAGTCTATTCACATTGCTGTGCAACCATCACCACCATCCATCTCCAGAGCTTTTTTTTCATTTCCCAAGACTGAAACTCCGTATGCATTAAACAATAACTCCTCATTTATGACAGCCTTTTAAAAGAGAAATTTTAGAGCGACAACTTCTGCAGTTGTTCTTCAAAAATACTGGTATCTTTTTCCCTGATTTTTAAGACTCCTTTTCCAGCTGACAAATGCAGCTAGCTGTTCATTCCACACAGCCTCTCCACACAGGCCACTCAGGCACCTACCCTACGCTGCAAAAGAGCCCCAAGACTGGAGGAACAGCTGCTTCACAGTCCAGAATTATGGATGTGGTGTGTGTCTGTGTGTCTTAAACACATCACAGTTGCTGTGCAAAGAACAGATGGGACCCTGAACTCCTGATACATCCATTGGAACCCCCGTTTTGAATGTTAAACAATGACCCACAGAGAGAATGTGACTTATTTTCTCCAGTTAGTAATCCCCTGCACAGACTGGAATCCTTCAAGTGCAAGAACACATGAGCCAGTCTGAAGCTTCAACACTGGTGCTTCTTGGCTCCCATCCAGAGCTTTTGTTTGATGAGACAGACAGTGCTTGAAGCTGTAATGTGGCACAACCTGTCAACATACAGGGCTTTACTCTGCTTTCCAAACACATGTGAGGTAGAGTGGCTCTCTGTGAAGTTCTGATCTTTTCTGGGGAATGCAAGTGTAATACACAAATCAAGAAGAAATATATTTGTCATCAAAAGGAATAATTGGTTTGTATATCAGAGAGGCATATTCTGATTCATTGATGTTTGTTAAAATTATGTTTAGGTAAGATGTTTGTCTAGAATGCTCTACATAGGTATTGCCTTATGGAATATAGATACAGTAGTCATCCCTTATCTACGGGTTCACTCTCCAACTAAGAGTTTCAGTTACTCTCAGTCAATGGCAGTCTGAAAATATTAAATGGGAAATTCCAGAACTAGACAATTCATAATAAATGGGAAATCCCAGAACGAGACAATTCATAAGTTTTAAATTGTGCACCATTCAGAGTATTGTTAAATTTTTTCTATTTTATTGTGAGTTGTTAATGTCTTAGAGCATCAAATTTATAACAAAATTTGTCACAGGTATATGTGTAGAGGAACAAATGTAGTCTACATAGGTCTTGGTATTATCTGTGGGTTCAGGCTCCACTGGGGGTCTGGAACATATACACTAAAGACCAGGGAGGACTATTGTGTGTGCTTAGAATATAAATTATATCCTAAAGGATGTTTACAAGACCAAAATTATTCAAGAAAAGTAGTGGGTACTTATATTCCCCCCTTTTTTGAGAGAAAGAAAAAGGAAAGAAAGTGAGAGTGAAAGAAAGAAAAAAAGAATGTACGAGAGAATGAAAGAGGAAGAGAAAGAGGGAGAGAGAACGGGATTCTTGTTCTATTGCCCAGGCTAGAATGCCGTCTAAAAATGGGTATTAAAAACCTCTTTTATGCCAATAATTGTGTTTAACAATGGAGACAGGAAGGAATAAGAGATGAAAATAACAAACAAGCAGCCATCCAATATTTTATTTAAACCTGTGAAATGCTATGCAATTGCTGAGGAGTGATTTACTTCCAATTATGTGGTCACTTTTAAAATAGGTGTAATGTGATACTGA
>CAUYLG010007562.1:0-87977 GCA_963573385.1 Cacajao melanocephalus
TGGTAGTGAAACGATCAATGCAACAAGAAGAGCTAACGGTCCTAAATATATATGCACCTAATACAGGAACACTCAGATACATAAGGCAGGTTCTTAATGACTCACAAAGAGACTTAGACTCCCAAACAGTAATAGTGGGAGACTTTAACATTATACTGTCAATATTAGACAGATCAACGAGATAGAAAATTAACAAGGATATCCAGGACTTGAACTCAAACCTGGAACAAGTGAACTTAAATATTTACAGAACTCTCCACCTCAAATCCACAAAACATACATTTTTCTCAGTATCACATTACACGTATTTTAAAAGTGACCACATAATTGGAAGTAAATCACTCCTCAGCAATTGCATAGCATTTCACAGGTTTAAATAAAATATTGGTTGGCTGCCTGTTTGTTATTTTCATCCATTATTCCTTCCTGTCTCCACTGTTAAGCACAATTATTGGCATAAAAGAGGTTTTTAATACCCATTTTTAGACTGCATTCTAGCCTGGGCAATAGAACAAGAATCCCGTTCTCTCTCCCTCTTTCTCTTCTTCTTTCTCTCTTACATTCTTTTTTCTTTCTTTCAGTCTGTCTTTTCTCTCTTTTTCTTTCTTAAAAAAAAAAAAAAAAAAAAGAATTTTCAGGATCCTTTCCTTGTAACTCCAAAACACACATTGCTGAATTTATTAGTTTCAACAATTTAGCAAATTATTTAAATCTGCTTACAAACTATAAAGTGATACATATTATATAAAATATTTTAATGGATTTTGAAGATTTCTGCTTTTCCTTATGTTATCATTACTGCATTTTAAGGAGTTTTAAACTTGATTCTGACTCCAGCTGTCTGCTAGATGGAGACACAGGTCAGCACATGGGTGGTCTAGTCCTAGAGAGGGAAAACTGAATAGAAGTACAGAGCTCACAGGTATACAGACAGCTTTCTAACTCCCAAATTCCCAAATACTAACTCCTTACAACCCTCATAGCTCCCTGAAATCCCATCTAACCCATGCAAAACTCACTGTAGGAAACACTATACAAAGTAAGAAGAAAATCAAGATTGTGTTAAATGTGTATACAGTTACCCTTGAATAATATGGGAGTCAGGGGCAGCAATTCCCATGCAGTCAAAAATTCAGCTCCCGAAAACCTAACTGCTAATAGCCTACTGTTGACTGGAAGCCTTACTGATAACACATGTGGTTAACAGATACTTTATGTATCAGATGTATTATACATTATATTCTTGCAATAAAGTAAGCTGGAGAAAAGAAAATCTTATTGAGAAAATAATAAGGAGCCGGGCGTGGTGGCTCACACCTATAATCCCAGCACTTTGGGAGGCCGAGGCAAGCAGATCACGAGGTCAAGAGATTGAGACCATGCTGGTCAACATAGTGAAACCCCGTCTCTACTAAAAATACAAAAATTAGCTGGGCATGGTGGTGCGCACCTGTAGTCCCAGCTACTCAGGAGGCTGAGACAGCAGAATTGCTTGAACCGGGGCACGGAGGTTGCGGTGAGCCGAGATCGTGCCATTGCATTCCAGCTTGGGTAACAAGAGTGAAACTCTGTCTCCAAAAAGAAAAAAGAAAATAATAAGGAAGAAAAAAATATGTTTATTATTCATTAAGTAGAAGTGGATCACTGTGTAGTTTTTCATGTTTATCATCCTCATGTAGAGTAGGCTGAGGAGGAGGAAGAGGCTTACTGTCTCAGGCTGGCAGAGGTGGAAGAAAATCTGCATGTAAGTGGACCCATGCAATCCTATCCCATGTTGGTCAAGGGTCAACTGTATTTGGTGACTTAGTTCAATAATTGGGTCTTTTGATAAAGTGGTTTTTGGATAATTGACTCTAATCCAGTTGACCTAGAATTAGCAGCACCATGTCAATCTTACTCGTTCCTAAATTGACAGATAAGAATATACTGGCAGCTTGAGGCTGAAGCCAGAATTGAAGAGTGAGTGTGAGTCACAGAGGTGAGTGGAAAGGGTGGAGTAAGGCAAGAGCAGGAGGAGAAGGGGAGGTATGAGAGCCTGACCTGGCACGAGAAAGTGGGTTGAGGTGAGGTCAAGGAGTGCTTTGTGTCCAACTAGGATGAATGTAGGCCACTTTCAAGGGTTGTATTTGTGTACTAAGTCATTGAAAAATACTGACAGTATTTTTAAAGGGAGTAACATGATGAGATTTGGGTTTCGAAAAGATCATTTTGGCTACAATATGGAGAATGACCTGGAGAGCAGTTAGGGGACAGGCAGGACAACCCCACAGGGAGCTATTGCAATCATCTGCTGAGAGATGACAGTAACCTGGTCCATGGCAGTAGTGAAGGAGTTGGAGGGAAGTGGACACATTAGTGTGGAAAGTGGTCCTCCACTGGGGGAGGATTTTATCCCTCAAGGGTCAATTGGTAATGTCTGAGACATTTTTTGTTGTCACCACTGAGGTGGAGAGAAGTGTTTACTGGTATCTAATGAGTAGAGGCCAAGGATGCTGCTAAACATTCCGCAAAGTACAGTACAGCTCCCTATAACAAAGAATTATCTGACCCCAAATGCCAAATGGTGTTGAAGTTGAAAAACTGTGAAATAGAGAAATACTTAGGGAGTAACATGGGTTTATTGTCAGAAATGAACTGTTTTAAGTATAACCCCAGGATTTATTAAAATAGAATGCAATGAACACAAGAAAAACACCACAAGTGTCAGTAACTGCTTTAAGAACAACAAAACTTAAGTGACCAGATGCAAATCAAAGCAGTCATGAAATACATATGTATAGCTATAAAAATGCTTAGAAGGGCTGGGAGCTTCAAACTGCAGTCCCATCTTGACAAAAATACACAGAAACTAAATCTAGCATTGTCTGCAAAAGAGACATGCACTTGCTCCAGCAACAGTCAGCAGGATCTAAATTTAGTTTATACTCTTAGTTCATTAAAATAGCATCATGAAGCACAGGAAGTCTAAAACCATCACACTCCAAGTTTCTGTCTATACTGTTAATAGCTACTTGCCAAGATCTCTGTTGCCCGTGTGATTATAGCCTATTAAAAATATGTTCTCTGCAAAATCTTCCCAAACAACAGGAAGTAAAGTTAAAAGAATGATTCTAGAGAAAATAATTGACAACACAAATGTCACAATGTTGGCATTCATAAGGAATATATCTTAACTTCTGAAACGAATGAAGTTGCTGCAAGAAGCTTTATGAGGCTTTTTTATTGTTTACTATAAAAGTTAAAATGCTTTCTCTGAGTTCTAGTGTTACAATGGTAAATTAGAAAGGCAAATAAACATTTTTTATTTGAAAAGATCTACTAATTGCCTAGCATGTGATTTGGATAAAAGTTGAGATGGGAAGGGCAGAGCCAAACCTATGCCTGAAAATGGGAAAAGATGAAGATGGTGCCTCATGCCTTCATTTATATGTTTAATCTTTCTTCTATACAAACAAAAGCCAGACTAACCTGAAGAGATGCGATTTTTCCCCATCCACTTCACTGGGTCTTTCTTCTAAAACACTGTTTGAGATTTTTTTACAAAATTGTGATTTATTTTCTGAAATTTTAGTTCAAGATGCATTCCTTCTAGTGTAGTTCTCAGTACTTCCAATTGTTGCATTGTGCAATAATGTGAGCAGATACAAACCAACAGAAGAATAAACCTAGAGACAGTGCAGAATTATTCCCACTTAGCAAGGATGATAAATAGCTCTCTTTTTTTCTATCAAGGGGCCACAAACCAAAAAAAAAAAAAAAAAAAAAAAAGAGTGACTTCATTGTTAAAGTCAAATTGAATACGTTTGGATTTTTCTCTAAGAGAACTATCTGTGATTCCCTCACTCATGACCAAGTTATTTTCTTGTATTGGATATATGCAATACAAAAATTATCTGTTTCAGTCAATCTGTCTCCTCACACTTGCCCGACATTCCTCACGCCTACACTCCTGTGCTGATAACTTTGGCAGAATTCTCTTACTCTCTCAATATATGTTTGTCCCTACTTTATAAATAGATCAGTAATCTTTAACTAGGTGCATCGCTACCTGAAATAAAGCCTATATTGCCCAGCATCTCTTTCGGGCAGGAATGGCCATGTAACAAAACTCAGGCCATGCAGGACTTCTAGATATTATATTTTCTTAAAGGAAATGGAAGTGCCTGCACTTTTTTCCTTCTAGTGCCTGGGATATAACTACTGGTGCCTGAGAAGCCATATAGGACACTGAGGTAAAACTGTGTGCTTGAAGATACCAGAGCAAAAGAAAGTAGGAACCTGGTTTCCTGATACCTTGGAATATCATACCAGACACAGATGACTGACAAACTAGGTAAAGAAGAAATATGTTTCTATTTTTCTTAAGCCATTGCTATTTTGGGTTTTCTGTCAGTATAGATGACCTTAATCCAAACAAACACAATGCCTTCTCAAGCCCACTTTCCTAGCCCGCTGTGTCCTCTGCCATATTCTCTGTGATTTTGAGTTTTAAACAGTATCGGTGGAGTTCATATGCTCTTTGGGAACTCATCCAACCTCCTAACCCCACAGATATTTCTCTCTACATTGAACTAAGATTTGCTGTCCACACATTCCCATATGATGCAGAGCCTTAATAATAATGTGTATAAAAATTTATTAATTTGAATATAACTGATGTTCCCACAACTGGATTATAACTTAAGGTTAGAAATTGTGCTTTCTTAGAATACAAAGAACACTTTGTATTCTCAATGCTTTGCAAGTGTTAGATGCTCATGTAACTGTCAGTAGTCTAATATATAGAAAGAACTACAGTCACGTAGCACATAATGATGTTTTGGTCAATGACTGAACTGCACTTCAATGACATTGGTCAGTGACAGAATGACAGACCCCACTTTAAATGGTGGTCTGTTGGGATTCACTGGGGGTGGCTGGCAAAATATTAGGGAAAGTTATAAGATTACGGCCTCAAACCTTTTGGAAGGCCATTTTAATGAGAACATGCTGAAGGCAGCCAGTTTGTACGTTAGAGTATTAAGTCATAGGGTAAAGATTAGGAATAATAAAAGCTTCCCCAGTCAAGTCTGTTTACCCCACAGTCCTTTGTCCCTACTCTAATTTGTTTACTCATGTAAACTTTGTGCTGGATGGTCCTCTCAGGGGGAGGTCGAAGGGGAATTACCAGTTAATGGTGTTTATTCTGGGCTCCAGAACCAAAAACTTTGATCATTCGTAAAAGCACTCTTTTAACCAGGTTAATTATCCACAAGCATGTTGACTTAGAACCTCTGTTAATAAATCTATTAAATTCGAGGAGGAACAGGGAGAAGTCATCAGTTAGCTGCAGTCACCCTCTGAGAGCAGTCAATGACCATCCGCAACCCACTCAAATCACTGTACTGGGTGTGAGAGAATATTTCATTCATCTGTCGCTGAGTCAGGGTCTGCAGGACAGACCTCCGCAGATGGTGATCAACATCTCAGTGGTCCAAAAAGATTATAATATTTTTATAGTACCTTTTTCATGTTTAGAAACTTTTAGATACTCAAATACTTACCATTGTGTTATAAGTGCCTACAGTATTCAGTATAGTAATATGCTGTATAGCTTGCAGACTGGGAAAAATAGGCTATAGGCTATACCTACTTCTGTGTAGTAGGCTATACCATTTTGGTTTATGTAAGTACACTCTATGATGGTCCCACTGTGAAATCGCCTAATGACATATTTCACAGAATATATCCCCATCATTAGGCGATGCATGACTGTAATTTTGTTTCAAGCAACTGAAAAATACTTCTAATCTGGCAAATTCAGCGAGAAGACTGAGTTTCTTAATTTCTGTCAGCACCAGTGAGAAACTGTCCTAAACTGACCCTGGCTTATAGATGTATCACTGAATCTGGTTTCCTGCTTTTCTTGGACTAAGAAGACAGTTTAAATGGTAATCATTCTGAGCTTCCATTAAATTTCTAAGCCTTCTCTCATTTTATTTCTTATTAAAAGTTATTATTATTGTTATTATATTATAGCAAAGAATTACAGCAGAATTGTTTGTGGAGATTACTATGCATTTGACCCATGGGGAGTTACTGTCAGGTGAATCACCTCCCACCCCCAAAGATTCCCACCCAGTTATGCCTTTCAGTGTACTGTTCACAGTTTATCAACTGATTCTGAAATTCTGAGTCTTAACAGTTTTAAATTGACTGTTTACATTTCTTATTTATGCTTTTGACTACCCCGTCAGTCTAAACCTGATCCCTGGTTTCTGTTTTGTCTTAACTTTGTGTGAAACTTGTGACTTTAAAGTGACTGTATGTTAGTTTTGACTACAACTAAACCTGGCTAATAAATGGTTCCACCTTCTTTCTCATTTTCTTTCTTTTAAAAAAATAAGCTTTTTACTTTGAAATAATTATAAGTTTGTATCATTTACTTGGATAATGAAGTTATGTTTATTTTAGGAATGCAAGATTAGTAAAACATACTAAAATCAATCTAATTCTTACTATTTCAACAGAATAAAGGAGAAAGATCATGTGATCATCTCAAGAAATGTAGAAAAAGCATTTTAAAAAGTAAAACTTCCACTCATGACAAAAAAACTTACTAAACTATAAATAAAATGAAACCTCCTTAATTTGAAAAAGTATTTCAGAACAAATTATGGTATATTTGAAATATGAAATAGTATTTAGTAATAAAGATGAATCAACTATAGGTATATATAACATCTCTAAAGAAGGCTAATTTTTAAAATACATATTGTATAATTCCATTTACATAAAGGTCAGGAAAAGGCAACCTTACATTATAAAGTTAGAAGTCAGGATAGTAGTTATCTTCGGAAAAGAGGCTAGTAATTATTGGTTTATAACAGAGCATACGGAGACCTTCTAGTTGCTGGTAATGTTCTATTTCTTGACCTGGCTATGTTTGTTAACGTTTTTATAATTAATTAGGGCAAACATTTAGGATTTATAAACTCTTCTCAGCTGTGTTATACTTCAGTATAAAGCTTACTTAAAATATTCTTCTGACTTTCCTTCAGTTTCCTCTCACCTCTACTGGTTTTAACTTTAGAATGTTAAATACTAAAATCTAAGATTTTGTTATCTTGAGAGAAAATATGTTACTCTAATTATTAAAAGTAGTAAGTAATGTTACAGGTGTAAAGCAGTTCACAAATTATCAATCCTTTATCTCAATACTCAGAACCACCCTGTGAGAGATAAGAAGCACTGAAAATTGTTTTCTAAATATAGACGTAAGAACTGAGACTCAGAGATGGTCAAATTTTGCTCCCCAAGTTCACACATCTAGAATGTGGCAGAATTCAGTCTCACACTTCAATTTTTGATCCCTGGATCTTTCTACCATACATGCAGCTGTTTAAAATAATGTGAGAACAGAATAAATTATCTATGACTTAAACAACTGGCTTTTTTTTTTTTTTTAATTTTGACTCTAACTAGACTAATTGTGAGTCTTCAAAACTGGCATTGATATTTTCTCCTAAACCTCTTTGTTTTTAAAAATACATAAATTTATTAAGGTCAACAAAAAAAGGACATTTTCCATTTATTATTTTTTTTTCTTTCACATTAAATAATGTTCAGGAACAATGTTTCATACTTTCCTAGATACAGTAAAAAATTTCAAATGTGGGTAGAATTCTGTTTTGGATGCATTTTTAAAACTAAATCATGTTAGCATAACCAAACTGTTCAGAGACTTTATGTTCTAAAGTTCTTTAGTTCATTTTTCCAGTCTTAGGGAAAGAAAGAATTGTTAGTTTCCTTAATAGTGGCTACACAATAAGAAGCATGAAAGAAAAAGAAGTGCTTCACAGTATGGTTAGAGAAATAGATGGAAATACTTTGGTAATAAAATAATTTTATGACTGTGATCCCTTTGTATAGCTTAAATACTCTTCAATCACTATAGAATACAATTCTGACCTCCTCACGGTATTTTTAAATTGCATACTTTTGATCACAATGGGTATCAGAAAAAGAGTTTATGTAACTTAATTGGTATCTTCTACATTATTAGAAAAAAATAATTCAGAGATTTCTAAGACTGATCATGTGTTAGCAGTCTCATCTTCGACTGTTGAAAATGGTTGGTATTACATTGTTGATGGCAATATGTATTGGCACAAACTGTACAGAAGAATGTTTGGCCAGAAGTATTAACTGTTGAAAATGGGAATTCTTTATGGCCCTGTAACTCAATTTATAGGAATTATTCAAAGTAAACAACAAATTATACACCCAAAATCTTGTAAGATTTACATACGAGGATATTTGCTGCAGCATAATTGATAATAGTGAAGAGAGAGCATTTGGCTGGGCAAACCAATAATATTCAAATCATGTCCTCAACCAGTCACTGCTCACTTGTGATGCTACTGAAGATCATATGTGCACACATGCCAGGGTCAAGCAAAGAAAAACATTATGCTAAGACTGCCATAATTTTCAATACATGACAGCAGAAGCTGTTCTTGCTGACACCTTTGTCCTGCGTCAGTAGGACCTTCTTTTACTTATTATAGTGTTCCTCTTCCCTACCCTCCCCCTTCTGTGACCCTATTCCCTTTCAGCAGATCCAGAATGCAACTTTTGAATTTATGCTCTGCTTCATTTGATGATCTTTCCCTTTATTTCCACATGCAGGGCAAACAGGATTTGCTGGATCTATGCATCCTCCCAGCTTCTTTCTATTTCCTACTGTTCCCATTATAACTGCAAAGTAAATATGCTTTTTAAAAAAAAACTGACCTCTTTTATCCCTTCTTTCTGTTTCTTTATGTTCTGATTCCAAAATCCCAGCCATCATTTCCTTGTTCACTTACCACATTCAGATGCCTTTGCCTTCTCACTGCGGTTTAACTCTGTCTCTGAACAAATTTATGTAACAGAATTTAGACTGATTATGGCACAGGCCTGTGTAATCTCCTTCCTAGTCATTGGGTTTGTGATAGTTTCACTGAGTTTTTTATTCCTCCTGAATCCAAGAAGAAAATAAACCCACTACCCTCCTCCAAGGATTGGGGTCTCCAATCCTCTTATGTATGTATGTGATATATAAGTACACACACACACACACACACACAGACACACACACACACACATTAAAAAAACTGACTCCACTGCCAACACGCCTGGCCTTGAAATGTTTTACAACAACAAACCTGCATTATCCTTATCATTAGAAAACATACATGTTCATTTTTTTTTTCTAACCACGACATTGGCCACTTTATCTCAAATGCCCTGAACAAACTGTGTCAAGGGCTTTAAGTTTGTTTTTTTCTGTTTTCAATTTTCCCTGATTCCCCAGTTTCATCATCTTTTAGCGCTATTCTCATATTAAATTTTATTTTACTTTAAAATGAGAAATGTTATAAATTTAGGGAAAAGTAGTTTTTTTCTCATTTCTGGAAGATGGACCTTGAAGGCTTCTAATAATAATGAGCACAGACAATTTAGTTTTCAAGACTGAGATTCTGGAAATCTCCCATTCACTTTTGCAATCTGCTATCAGGAGCCTTCATTAGCATATCAAAATCATAAGGAATATCAGTAACTACTTCTAACCATTCTCAACATGTGTTCTGAATTGTCTTTGTGTTCACATGAGAAATAATTCCTGGACACATTTGTACTCAGAGTTTAGCTTGTTGGTGAACCACAGTTGGAGTGGTTTTCGTTTTATCCCGTTGAGGTAAACAGTTACATCTTCATTCTCTGGTTAGTAGCAAATAACAAGAAATACTATCTCCTCAACAAAACAAGAAAGCCTTAGGTTACTTAAACTCACGTTCTAAACTTGTTCCACTTCAAAAAGGTAAAATAAAATATTCATGTGCTACCATTATGTGGTTTAACAAAGAGGAGGGCATTTCCTCTTACCTATATTAATCCACGATTGTCCAGAGCCTTATACCAAGTCAATAATTTACACTCACATCTACCTTATTTATGAATGAGGAAGGTAGAAAAAAATAATGATTGTGCAAATGATGCTTGTCAAATGACATTAGAAGCAACACATGAGACAACTACTCAATCTTCCTAACATCATGACAGACTGAATCACATTTCCAACATTCATTGGGACTTTGAACAGAAAGCACTACCTAGTTCATCCACAATAACCTATTTCCCCAAGGGATGTCCAAAGATGCCCAAGGCAACTTACCCTCCCCAAGGATTTAGGAAACATACATGAACACTGAATGCAAGTTTACTTTCTGAGCTAAAATTTTAGGCACATTATGTGAAATAGGAATACTGAAAGTAATTTAACATCTTTTAAGATAATTTAAAGTGCTTAACTCATTTAAAATAATTATGTCTTAACATTGTTATATTGTCTGTATTTTCCTAGTGCTCTTTAGAAAGGACAAATACTCTGCCTTATACTATAATTTCCCCTTGTCTATATCTAATTGAAGACCTTTCTATCAAGAAACTTGAAAAATGGGTAATTACTGCTTTGGGGCCATTCATCAACTATGAACTTGGGAATTAGAGTTTCTGGCCTTGCTTAATGAAAAGTGGCTGAATTAAATTTTCTTCATCTAACAAGTATCACTTTTTTTCTTTTGGTAAAAAGTTTCTTAGAGAAGCTCTCTTAATAGCCACTGGCAAAGCCCATAATTCTACTACTGAAACAATGAGATCTATTTTCCAGACCATCAATCTTCATTCTCCAGACAGATACAATTGTTTGAAGAGTTGCAATTACATTATCCCTTGATGCTCTTCAGCCTCCACATTTGACTGATTCCATAGTTAACAATTAAAAGGCCAAAGGAATTGAAGATTAATTTTTATCTCTAATAATAAAAAGTTCATTGCATTGAATTTCTTGGTATCGGCATCATTGCCCTCCTAATTAAAAGTGCAATAGTTATATAATCATTAGGAAGGAGAAATGGTAGTCAATACCAATGCATGGCCTATAGATGGATTATAGTAACTGCTATCATCCTGACTCTACGGACAGCACAATTTTTTACTGCCTGTTAATAAATGCTACATTTTAAGTGCCCAGCATAGGGTCTGACACACAAAATGCTGAAAAAGAAAGAAAGAAAAAAAAAGTCAGTTCCCTCTTCTGCTTTGCTAGGCTTAGCCTGTGTACCTAAAACTTAGTCATCCTCTGATGCTAAACATTACATGATTTTGAAAAGCAAACCATATTTAGCAAAAATAGGCCTGGTAGATTCCTAACAAAAAGTTGATAACCAGGATGGACTACACACACTAGCACATATATGTTCCACATTAGCTGGCACCAGAGGCCAATATGACTCAGTGTAAAGATGATACGGAAGACTCTGAGCCGGCTGCCTTCTATTAATTGAGAAGGGAGTGGAGGCCACCTCCTCTCTATTTTCCTTTCTTTCCTTTCAGCACCACTTCTCTTTTCAGACACATACTCTCTTTCATTTTCCCACTTGAATCAAAGGTCATAAAAAACCTTTAGCTAACATGACAGGGTGAGTTGATGAATCCATTTACATAAACGTATTTTCTTCCCTTTATCTGAGCACTAACCATCAGTTGTTCTTGTTGCTGTGTCCCCTTTAACAGCTGTAGTGAGGGCCAGCCTCTCCGTAGGTGCTGATTCCACAGGCCTCCATAAGCAGCCCCGGTGTCACTGAGCTGTGGTCTTCGGGTTGTTCTTAAAAACAACAACGGGCTGGGCGCCGTGGCTCACGCCTGTAATCCCAGCACTTTAGGAGGCCGAGGCGGGTGGATGACAGGTCAGGAGTTTGAGACCGGCCTGGCCCCCATAGTGAAACCCTGTCTCTACTAGAAATACAAAAAGTTAGCTGGGTGTGGTGGTGGACGCCTGTAATCCCAGCTCCTTGGGAGGCTGAGGCAGGAGAATTGCTTGAACCTGGCAGGTAGAGGTTGCAGTGAATCAAGATCATGCCACTGCACTCCAGCCTAGGCGACAGTGCGAGACTCCGTCTCAAAACAAACAAAAAACAAAAAACCCACAACAACAACTAAACTGCTCCATATTGTAAGCTCTGGAGTACTCCGGGGTCTCTATATTCCAAGTATTTGGCACAGTGCTTATGATGTTAGAAAAATGTGGTGAAATTGACACTGAAAAGAGACATTAGCCTGGAAAAGGGAGGACTTAAATTAGAAATTGGTTTGGGGAAAGGAAGCCTGAAGGAGATCTGGGTTCTACATGTTCTCTTTTACACACTATGTTCCTGAGTCTCACCTCCTTCACCTGTAAAGTTAGGTGTTGGGACAGGCAGAAGGGTAAACAATGTGAATGACTGTCCAGCAGGTAGGACAATGGTTTGAGTTTATGATTTAGTATACATTTCCGTGATTCCAAAAGCATGGTTCCCTTAACCTCCTTGCTCCTAAAATCAAGAGAGAAAACCTGAATGCTCTATAAATCTTGTGAGAAGTCAGCTAAAAACATATGATATTTATATTTTAATACTAAAAGTTATCTTAATCTACTAAAAACTGAATACCTTTCAACTAAAAAAATGGAAATTTTGTTTAGAAATACATATCTTAGAAAATTAGCTGAACTCTACAGCACAGTTCGTCTGTGAGCTCCTGAGAATTATTTCACAGCTTTTGTGTGTGTGTCAATTCTCTGGAAGCAACTGACTAGCCAAAATTTGTACTTTTTTTTTTCAAAATATCTTCATATTTTATTTACTTCAGAATTAGTAGGCTAATTTCAGTGTCAGGACTTATCTTCCACAAAATTATCACAGCCATATTTTCAACTCAATGCAGTAAACTTCCTTACCTTCTACTCTGATAGTAAAGAGCTGTCAAGAATACCCATGGGTGCTTGAGTGCAGTCTAGTACTAACTGGGAGCCAAGCATGGAGGAAATGATCCACGCAATTGGGAAACTCCCCAGGGGGAAGGTGACGATTACTATGTGATCTTTAAAGGAATGCTGTGAATCTTCAATCTCTTCCAAATCTGAGAATGGACTAACTGATAAACATCAACTTGAGGAATCTACATTTTGTAATCTGTCTTTTGGTTCCAGGTCCACAGAGTCATCTGTTATTTCTGATTCTCTTCATTCATATGATAAATGCCAAATTTCTCTATTTTAAAATAGTGAGCACGGACTTTGTTGTATGACTAACTGGCCTGTATTACTTCAAGCCATATCTCAGTAGCTCCCGCCTCATGGATTCTTTCTTATCTCTTAAAAATGTCCCCCCACCCTGGTGAATTATCTAGAATTATCCAGGGGATGAATAAGGAGCTACTATACTATCCGTAAGCTCCTAGTATATAACATCATAAAGCAGGTATCATGGGAATATTGAGCACTGATTTACAGTCAGATCTGGAGTATGATAGACCTTAGTTCAAGTTGTGGCTCTGAAGCACACTAGCTGTGTAGCCAACAAAGTGCCAAAAATTTTCCATACCTTAGTATCTTCATGCATAAAGTAGTGGTAACAATACTACTACCTCATTGGGTTTATGCAAAAATTTAAAATGAAACATGCATGATAACACAGGACTAGTAAAAGCATTTGTTCAATTGCTAGAAGCTAGTACATTGCTATTATTCATGAAAAAGACACATACTAGAGTCACAGTTATTTCAAATCATGGCTCTGTAATTCAACTTCTTCATTTATAAGGTGGAGCTGGTACCACCTACCCCATAGATTTGGTTTGAACATTAGGGAGGTCTTTCTAATCCTCTAGCTATAAAGAGGGACTCTGACTCTGCCAGCTCAGTTTCTGTCCCTTTTCTGCCCCCAAGGAGAGTTTTGTTGCCTGGCAAGTTCTCTAGGACTTCTGTGGTCTAGAGAAGAAAGAAAGAGGGAAGAGTAGAAAGAAGGGAGGTATATGAGTTAGAGGTGGGGAAGGGGCTTGGGGACAATGAGAGAAAAGAGGCCTGAGGAGTTAAGGGATGTACACAGAAGTTGAGGGAAGTACAAAGTTGGGGGAGGGGGATTATGGATCCTTTTCAGAATATTCAAGGAAAGCAAGTAAAAACCTTTATTTTTAAAAAGAGCTTCCAGGCTCAGTGGCGCCCATCCGAAATCCCAGCTACTCAGGAGGCTGAGGTGAGAGGATCCCTTGAGCCCAGGAGTTCAATACCAGCCTGGGCAACATAGTGAGACTGCTCCCCAACCCCATCCTGTCCCCACCACCAAAAAAAAAAAAAAAAAAAAGAAAGAAAGAAAGAAGAAAGACAAGCTTTTCATTGTTGAACTATGTTCTTTGAGTGCCAATGCTCTGAGGCTGTGCCAAATGTGTCCTGGATGCTACTGGGCAATAAGTGTTAAAGGCAGAGAGACTTCCACTGTTCACGGCACAGAAATGTCATAGGACACTTAACATGGACTCTCCAGCATTTTTTGAGAATACAATACATTATTATTAATTATAGTTACCATGTCAAACAATAGGTCTCTTGAATTTCTTCCTCCTCTGTAACTGAAATTTTGTATCCTTTGATCAACATCTTCCCTACCCCCTACCAATTGCCCTAGCCCCTGGCAATCATGATAAATACATATAATTTTATCTGTCAAAATTTTTTTAAAAATTAGATTTAAAAAATATATTATTTTATCATTCTGAATTCTTGCATTTATTGTAACCATTAACCTAAAGAGATATGTTGAATATTAGTCTGTGAAGGAGACTCTTCCTAGGCTTTTGGTGAACAGGAGATGTGTATAACATTGCCTGCAACCTCAGTTAGATCTACACTTAGAGGATGATATGTTAATAATTATACTTCAGTGCACAATAAAATAATATAATTAATTTAAAAATTAAATGCTGTAGGAAATACGGACTGCCATGGGGACAGAGTCTACTTAATTTCCTAGGAGTGTGGCTGTCAGAGGGAAACACCTTTAGGACTCTAACACTCTGGGCATGGTGAGGCAGATAAACAGTCTGCCAGTGGTTATGACAAGGAAGAAAGGTTTTTCAGGTAACAGCCGAGAATGAAGGAAGTAAGTGATGATGGAGGAGGCTCCTAGTGAGAACTGTCACAGCATATGCATCTCTATATGGACTTAAGAATGGAGCTGGAAAGAACCTGAAGCTTTTCAGACACTGAGCCCAGCACCAGGGTAACATCACTTAAGTGAAGGACAGAGCACTGATGGCCCTCGTGCAGAGCAGGGCATGGAGGGCCAAATTCAGGAGCAAGAACTTGGGAGAGAAAAGGAAGGGAACATGGAAAACAAGAGTGCAGGAGAAGGGAAGGCAAGCTTATGGGTCTACGTGACCATGGCAGTGAAGCTCTATGCAATGCATATGTTCCATTAGCCCTTCTAGATCTAATAATCCCCCATTCTTCACCCTGTACTGTGCCTGGGAGACTGACCTTTGTGGACTACGTCAGTGCCTCCTTTCTGCTCTGGTTTCTGGTTGAGTTCCATTAATGTCAGCCACTAGAACTACATGAACAGCATGAGGGCAGAGGTAAGGATGTGTGTGTGTGTGTGTGTGTGTGTGTGTGTGTGCGCGCGCATATTTATTTTTATCTCAGACTTTGTTTGGTTCCACACTTTCCTGATGTCAATAAATTGGCTTTATCCTTTTTTAGAAGACAGCAGCTCCTTACCTGTTGGTTGTCTCTCTCCTATGGCTAAAGCTCTCTTTGTCTTCTAGTAACTTCAGAGTGTAGGAACAATAATTGATTCCAGCATTGCTAATCTCTGGTTCTTCACTCTTCCACTGGTTCTCTTAAGCTTGCCCATACCTTAGAAAATATTACCTTCATTAAACCATTTTAATTACTCTACTTGAATATACCATTTGCTGCCTGCTCAGGCACCAACTGATAGACCCAGGCAAGATGATAATGGCACAGTGAGAAAATGCAGACAGAGTGCGTTGCCTTCCTAGAGATGACAGGGTGAGGGGAAGAGAGAGAACTGAGACACTGAACTGATGATATATGCATTGCATAGAGCTTCACTGCCATGGTCATGTAGACCAATAAGCTTGCCTTCCCTTCTCCTACACTCTTGTGGGTTAAAAATGCTTGTTATCTTCATGTGATCTCAGAGTTAGCTTCATGGTAATATGATCTACTTGTACAGCAGTCCCTCAGTATAATTAGGGATTGGTTCCAGGACCATCAGCATCTGCACATACTCAAGACTCACAGTTGGCCCTGCAGAAGCTGTGTATAAGGAAAGTTGGTCCTCCTCATATGCAGGTTTTGTATCCCATTAATACTATATTTTGATCTGCATTTGGTTGGAAAAAGCCATGTATAAGTGGACTGTGCAGTTCAAAATCATGCTGTTCAAGGGTCAATTGTAATTACGTTCAATCGCTGATTTTTAAAAAATAAGGCAGTATTTTGCAGGACTGTATTATTCTAAGAATGAGTTGATATGCAGTGTTGTACAATAGAAAAAAACTTAGGTTCAAATTCCACTTTCACCACTTACTATGTCAAATAACTTCATTTTTCTATGCCCAGATTTTCTCATCTGAAAGATGGGATCACACCTTCTGCACAAGATTCTTATGAAATTAAATGAAACCATTCTTGCTCACATTCATTCTTGCTCACAACTCATTCTTGCAAATGAGTTGTAATTGCTATTCTTGCACTTCATCAAATCCTTTTCTGCCACAAGTCTCAGTTTAAGAATTCTTACAAGATTGTGGTTTTATCAAAGGTGGTTGAATCTGCGTGAACTCTGTTTCCTGAGCACTAACATAGATCTAGAAGAAGGTGAAGATGACTCAGATAAACTCTACCTGCACCTATCTTGCTGGCAGGGAGGAGTGGGGAAGGCTCCAGAAATTAACACCTCTGTCATGTTTCTCTTTGGTGAAAAATGAGTTCTGAAGTGTTTTTTCTTTTTAGAAATATATTCCAAATCACATCAATTTGTGCTGCATGCCACATCTTAAATCTCTAAGTTATTAATCAATCAAAGTCCTAAGAATTAATCTTGTAATTCTAATAAACTAGTCATCCAGAACTTTCAAACCCTAATATCACTCCAAAGTTCATTTTCAAAATCTTATCTATCCTTTTAATCATTTATGTTACAGTGAACATTCTTGAGAAACTTGCTCTAGATCTGCTCTGCTAAAAAATGAAATATAAGCCACAGATAATATCTTTATGAATAAATACCTAAATGCCAGTTCTGTTCTTCATTATGTTAAGCATCCTGTATGCCACAATGTTTTTACCATTTTTATCATCACCATTTCATTCTCTCATTATGAGTGATCTAGATCCTGGGGAAATTCTGAGAACAAACACACACAGAAACTCACATCCTGATAAAGCTTGCATCCTAAATCCAAGGTGAATAGCAGCTTAAGGAATTTATTTTCCTCATCTCATATCTCTACTTACTAAAAAGTGATGAAGTTTCAATGAGTCTAGTGTTGCCAGATAAAATATAGAATGTCCAACTAAATGTGAATTTCAGAGCAAAAACAAATAATTTTTCAGTATATCATATATATTGGACCTTATGAGAGGTATTCATTGGACACATTTAAACTAAAAATTATTTTTGTTTATCTGAAATTCAAATTTAACTGGATATCTTATTGTTTCAAGAATTTATTTAAACATTTATTTTTTAAATATTTAAAAAATTATGAACACATAATAGTTGTAGATACTTATGGGGTACATGTGATGTTTCAATACAAGCATACAATATGTAATGATCAAATCAGGCTAACTTGGGTATCCATCCCTCAAGCATTCATTGTTTCTTTGTGATAGGAACATTCCAATTCTACTTTTTTAGTTATTTTGAAATATGCAATAAATTATTATTAACCGTAGTCACCTTATTGTACTACCATAACACTACGTCTTATTCCTTCTATCTAATTCTATTTGTGTATGCACTCACCACATCCCCTTCTTACTCCTCTACTCCTGGCCTCTGGTGACCCATCATTCTGGTATCTCCAAATGCTAAAGGGGTCACTGTTCTGCTCCCCACTTGCTGAGTCACTTTGTACACATAATTTAGCTTTCCTGGACCTCAGTTTGCTCATATATAAAGTGAAGGATCTGGCCCAAGAGACATTTAAGGTCCCTTATAGCTCCCTGGTTCCAGTTCTTCCCCAAGCAAAATATCTTGTCACCACCTGCGTCCTTCTCTCTCCTCCATTCTCTACATGGACTTTAAAACTGGCTGTTCATTACTGCTTCAATCTCTTCTTTCCTCAGTATCCTTTACAGATAATCTTGCTGTGACCCCCCCAACCCCATGACCCCATGTCAGTTGATTTGCCCAAGGCTATTAGATTAATGATAAATAACCTATATTTGAGTAGTACTTTACATTTCACAAAGTGCTTTCACATGTATTACTGCACTTTGATATGCCAATTTCCTCTATTTCACTCAGAAGCTGGTTGCTAAAGTTGTCTTTCATGCCATTGTGTAAATAATGTTTCTCATCTACCTCTCCAAATATTAGCAACCTTCTGAGAGACCGATCTTCCCTCAATTCAAACAAGTCTGCTCTCATTGGTGAAGATTTTGCAGGGATCCGGACTCATTACTCCTCCCTGATTAGCACCTCTCCCTTAGTGCTTGCTGGAGCTTCCTCCTAGACTATTCTGTTCACAGGAGCAAGTACTTGCCTCCTCTTGGGACAGGCCCTGTCATTTCATCTTCCAACTCCAGTACCCTGAGGGGCCAGCCCACTGCAACCTGGGGGACCTCATAGACCCTGGCTCTTTGATGTGGTCCCTGCACCAGCAGTGTCCATCTCCTGGAAGCTTGTTAGAAAATATAGTCTTGGACTTCACTCAAGAACTGTTAAATCAGAGCTTGCCTTTTTAAGTTTGAGAAGCACTGATTTAGAACACTTTTAATCCAGCACAATTTTTTCATATTTTTCTAAGAGATCAGAGGTATACCATTTGGTCTGCATTTATTAGACTATCCCAGGAGAAATGGTTCCTAACCTTGTTTCTACCAATTCTCAGGATAATGCATACTCACTTAAAGAAGAGAGGTTCATTTATGTTAGCAATTCTCATCCAACCCACCATACACGTTCCTTTTGTGAGTCATACTCTTTTAGTATCAGGGAGGATGCTGAATGACTGCAGGGAGAAGGGGGCAGAAACATGGCCACCATGTCTCAATATCTGCAACACTATTCTCTACATGTATGAATAGGGAAATACGAATTATGATCTTTTATTCCTTACTGGCTGTCTAACAGTGCCAAATAAATCGACCCAATATAAAAATGGAGAGAATAATGCAGTAAGAAATTATTTCTGACATATAAATGTTTAAAGAATAACTTTAAAAACACTTATTTCAAAGTTCTCAGAGCTTGATAACTAATAAAAACAATGCAGAGTTTCACTGGCTGTGTTTTTTTTGCATTTGTTTTCTGCCCCACAGAGCTGTTCCTGAAACTGATAAACATGTAACCTCATTCAAAATAATTTTTATGAAATAATCACAGATACAAACAGATTGACAGAATCAAGAAAGCAATAACTTCCTGTCTTGGTAAATTAGACATTTGTTCCCTCCATTTCCTTCAGAACCAGGGGACAACGTCAAGCAAATGTGAAATAATCAGGTGTTTGTTTGATTGTAATATTACTCTTTGGATATTATACAAAAAGATAGAAAAAGAATTCTGCACTAGACTAAATCTTTAAATAACTCAAGTTTGCAGAGTCAAAAATAAAAACACATTTTTTCTTACAGTCAGAGCAATGTCATCAAAAGTATGTTACCCAATTGTATATGAAACCTGAAAATACTAATATATAATTAATAGACTCATTTATCTTCAAATATAGAACATTGTTTTTGACTACATGTTAGAAATGGGGAAACATTTCTTAAAGATTTAAATTTATTATTGTTATTAAATTCTAAACAGGAGTATACCACATATCATTGTTAATTCATAACTAAATTTACCTGATAACCAATTCATAGCCATGCAGATTGTTTATCAGGTCTAAACTTCATACTATAATTCATTCAATAGAGTTATACAGTTAGGACAATGAAACTGATATCCTTAGAACTGGTAGAGAGATGACACATGTAGAATTTGGAATAGCCCTCAGCTTGGCTGCATTAACACTTTTTTTTTCACTGTGGATTTACATCACTAAACTTAGCTAGCTGTGTAACTATTAGTCACTAATTCCAGCAAATTATGAAATCCAATTGTAAAATATACTTAAATTATTTAAGAGAAAATACAAAATTGCCTATAAACTGACATTTTAAAGTTAATAGACACCCTACTGAGCATGTTGACATACAGCCACACTGTTTCAACAGCAGAAATTGAATATAATATTCTAGGAATGAAAAGAGATTGGACTTTGAGGCTTTAAAATATAGTCATAGGCTTTTGAAAGAAGACATCTGGGCAGGGTGAAGTGGCTCATGCCTATAATCCGAGCACTTTGGGAGGTCAAGGTGGGCAGATCATTTGAGGTCAGGAGTTCGAGACCAGCCTGGCCAATGCAGCAAAACCCTGTCTCTACTAAAAAATATAAAAATTAGCCAGTGTGACAGTGTGGGCCTGTAGCTCCAGCTACTCCAGAGGCTGAGGCAGGAGAATCTCTTGAACCTGGGAGGTGGAAGTTGCAGTAAGCTGAGATGGCACCACTGCACTCCAGCCTGGGTGACTGGAGTAAGACTCCATCTCAACAACAACAATTAAAAGAAAAAAAAAAAAAAAAAAAAGAGAAGACATCTGTGAGCTTTGGTTTTTCTTCTTACCCTCTGATGCATTCTATCTATCTTATTAAAATGGTTTTCTCTATATTTCCTTAGTGTCATACTTACATGTGGTGAATTTGGGTTGGTAAACTGTGTTAGAATATGATGCTCTTGAGATTACAACTACAGTTATGATACTGTCATAGATCAGGTAGTTTTACTGTACTTCACTGACTGTACTGCTAATTAGGATGACCATATAATTTGTCACACAACTAGGGATATTTTAGGTAGTAGGAAGAAATGCTATTAATTATACCTATTTAAAAATTAACTCAAAATGGATCAAAAACCTAAATCTAAGAACTAAAACTATAGGACTATTATAAGAAAACATAGGGGTACATTTTCATGAATGTTTCAATTTGGTAAAGGATTTTGATATGTGATACCAAAAATATGAGCCACAAAAGAAAGAAATATATAAACTGGACTTCATCAAAACTAAACAATTTTGTGCCTCAGATGACACCATCAAGAAAATGAAAAGACAACTCACAGAATGGGAAAAAATATTTTTAAATTATATAACTGAAAGAAACTTGTATCTAGAATAAAGATATTATATATTTATTACAACTCAAGAATTTAAAAAAGTAGAATTAGAAAATGGGAGACAGATTTAAATAGATATTTCCCCAAGGAAGATATATAAAAGGCCAATAAACACATTTTTAAAATGCTTGACGTGATTAGTCATCAGGGAAATGGAAAGCAAAACCACAATGAGATATCACTTTACACCAACCAAGATGGCCAGAATGAGTAAGTCAAATAATAAGTATTCATGAGAACATAGAGAATTGAAATCCTCATGCATGCTACTGTGAATGCAAAATGATATAGCCATAGAAACACACAAAAGCTTGTACACAGTTGTTTACAGCAGCATTATTCATAACAGCCAAAATGTAGAAACAACCCAAATGTCAATCAACAGACAAGTAAATAAACAAAAGGTGGTATATGTATACAATGGAATATTATTCAGCCATAAAAAGGAATGGTGTATGGATATATGCCACAACATGGCTAGGCCTTAAAAACTTTATGCTAAGTGAAAAGAGCCAGCCACAAAAGACTAGACACTGTATTAATCCATTTATATGAAAATCCAGAATAGGAAAATCTATAGAGACAGAAAGTAGATCAATGATTCCTTAGCACTGAAGGTATTGTGGGAAATGTAGACAGGGGAATAAGCAGGTAGTAGCTAAAAGGTACAGGGTTTCTTTTTGAGGTTATGGTAATATTCTAAAAGTTACTGTGGTTATGGTTGCATGTATCTGTGAATATACTAAAAACCACTGAATTGTATGTCATGTAAATTATATTTCACTAAATCTGTTTAAAGAGAAAATAAATTATATTGGGGTACTAGGTACCAACTAGGACTATCATAGACAAATTTGGATGCATTTTGACTCATCTCCAACCTCACCCAAGGGTCTGACCAACTACTTTCCACTCTTCTGGAGAAGAGCTGGTAGTGAGAAAGCCTGACCAATTCTAATGGCTATACTGATATTGTTTTGAAAGTACAAGTAAAACAAGATATCCTAATGAAATGGCTAGGAAAATGTCTCCAAATGAGAAGAAATCATTCCTAGTCAGTTAGTGATACTCCCATGCACAGTAGCCCCTAGGCTACTTTCAATACGCCTATGAGCAGCACTGGCCCACCTAACAGGTAGCTTAAGCATGTGCTTAGAGTACACACAAATCCAGGTTTGGTTTTAATGAACTTTTCAAGAACTTTGCATTTAAAAAACTGTAGAAAGAAGCTATTTTCATATCAACATATGTATTACACGTCACTACCTGAAATCCAACAGAACTCAACATTGATATACTGGGTTTGGAAAGCTTAGTATGACTCTTATTTTAATTATAATATTCTCAATGCTGGGACCATCTATCATTCTTAATTCAGCCCTGGAAAGTAGGAAAGGGACAACGATAGTCAAACAACAATGCTGAAGCTTGGCACAGGCACAGACAGAAGGGTCACAGGAAGAACCAGTGATGATCAAATACCAAAATAACATTCCCATTCCCTAGTTTCTCTCAGTATAAGACGTTGGTATTTTCCAGAGATCTTCAGGGTGTGGGAGCCTCCAGTTAACTAGGATTAAGTGTCCCTATCCCCTTGAAGTCTGATTTAATTTTGCTTATGAAAGTAAGCCTATGTGCGTTTTTTGTTTTGGACAACTGATTTTGTAGAGTAAAATTCATACTCGGTCCACTACCCATGTCCATCTCACTATGACTGTAAGAGATATAGTTTAGTTTTGTGTTCCCACCCAAATCCTATCCTGAATTGTATTCCCCAGGTATTAAGGGAGGAACCTGATGTTCAGAAGTGATTCGATTGTAGGGCCTGTCTCCCCATTACTGTTCTCATGATAGTGTGTGAATTCTCGTGAGATCTGATGGTTTTATAAACAGTAGTTTTTCCTGTGCTGTCATACACTTCTCCTTCCTACCACGTTGCAAAGAAGGTGCCTTGCTTCCCGTTTGCCTTCCACCATAATTGTAAGTTTCCTGAGGCCTAAACAGACACGCTGAACTGTGAATCAATTAAACTTCTTTGCTTTATAAATTACACAGTCTTGGGCAGTTCTTATAGCAGTATGAGAGTGGACTACTACAGTAAGCTAAGTCTTTTGGCTTTCTCCACAGTCCAAATGGAGATTAAAATGGAAGATCCCTACCTGTGCTATCTGATCCCTACCTGTTTTAAGATGATCCTAATCAAAAGAATAGATGTGTTCTTTTCTTTTTTTGGTAAATGGAAACAAAATCTGTAAATATGGGAATTGTACACCTGAATTCTATAAGAAATGGAATAATTTAAAAGAGCAAGCTAACCAGATAACCATCTACATATACAAAAGGTAGTTTTCAGTGAGTCCTCTAATAAGAAAACATAGTTTGATATTAGAATACACAGCTATCTTCCATGGTTAAAGCAATAGGTATGGTAAAAATTATTTCTATAACAAAGGTTTGAAATTGGGTTTAAAAATAACCATAATATATACTGAAGATTCTGGAAGGCAATTATTATTTATCCAACTCTGACATTTCAAAAAAGCATTTCAGCATCTGAAAGGGCAGAATAACTTAGAGTACCACATAAATTCCAGCACCATTTATTCAAATCAAATATCCATTTTAAATCAAGGGCAACTACTTCTTCATAAAAGAACTGTGTAATATATTACCTAGAAATGAATGTTACATATTTATAACTCTGGCTGGTAAATCCCAGTCATACTATTATTATGCCATTAAACTAGAAATATATAGAGTTGAAAAGAGGAGTGATCATAATAAAAGCACTTTATTCTGCACATAATACCTGAAATTCAATCTAATACAACTTCCAGATATCAGAAGTTTAATGTTTATGGTTTTTATTGAATAATCTCCTTCTTTGACTAAAGTCAATAAAAAGTCATCTCTAAACTTAGCAGTCAAGCTAGGAACCATTACATTAAACTACAAGGTCATGAAGATAGGAATAAAATCAAGAGATCATTCTCTGATCCCTGCTAACTAATGTTTTAGTGTTTTTCTTCTCAATACCAAGACCAATTTATTTAAATTATTTCACTATTGAAGTTTGACAAATGTTTTATGTTAATACATTTTACTTGCATATTTATATTGGATTTAAAGTCATTTCAAGGAAAATGATATTATCAAATAATGTAAATATGCCAGAAAGCTCTTTAGATTTGGAGGAGACAATTTAAAATTTTGTGGTAAAATATACATATATAAAATGTACCATTTTAACTATTTTTAAATGTACAGTGCAATGGCATTAAGTATATTCATATTGTTATACAATCATCACCACCATTCACCTCCAGAACTTTTTCATTTTCTCAAGCTGAAACTCACTCCATTAAACAATAATTCCCTATTCCCTTCTCTCCTCATTGAGGAGAAAATTTAAATAACATGTTTTTCAAACATACACTCATAAGCTGGAATAAACACTCAAGCAGTAATCCTCAAAGGGCTCTAGTATTTCTGTTTTGCACTTTAGAAACAATGATTTAACATGGTCATTGGTTGAAATATTGCTGGCACTAGTGACACATGTCATTTTTGGACATAATTGTGGATGTTACAGAGCAGGTATATATTTTGGGTTTTGACTACACAATTATTAAATATGTAAATATTAAAGAATAATAATTTCTTATATGACTAAGTAATTTCTGCTTTCAACAAAAGATGCAGAATATATGTAGGGGGTGTGGCTAGAAACAGTATGTTGCCACTTATACAGCCACATGACAAACTTGACCCACTTGAGCAGGGAGGTTTCTTGTGTAATTTCCCTAAGGGTTCATCTATACTTTCATATGACATATTCTCTGTCGGCGGTCGATAGCATATATTCGTGAGTAGATAAATACAAAAAATAGTGTAGGAATAGGGAAATTCAATAATTGGCAGTGAAAAGTAACTTACAAAATAAATGAGGAAGAAAGAGTTGCTCATAAATGCCATTGAGAAAAAAAAAAAAAAAAACAGGTCTTGCCAAAAAAAAGTTACCATTTCCATCAAAAAAGCCTCCAAAAAGCACATTATCCAAAGGACTTGCCCTGAATGGAATGGATGGAATCTGTCTTGAATGATCCTTCTCTGTTTGTACTCACTCCTCAAGTTCTACAGCCCATGACTCCAAAATGTACCCTTGCATGATGAACAAATTGCTGACTAAGTCCTCACAGGTCACATTTATTTGACTGGATCCGCATTCCATAGTTCGTATGATATGGAACCCTTTCCACTGAACTTTTCCAGTGCCTGAGTATACCATATTTATTCACCCTAGGTTTACAACCTTATTCTCAAATCCAAACTACCGTATCAATATGCCATGTGCCAGGGACTCCCTGGCCTTATGCAAATGTTGCTTTCTTTAATGTCATCTTTTGATCTTCACATTGCACATCTCTGCCTACAGAACCTGAAGACGCTCAGAGATGATGGTAGAGAGTACAGCGCTATAGCAAAGAAAGACACGATTCATCTTTGTGGGATGCTGAATAAATTCAGTTTGAAGAATGGTGGAAATGATAAAGCAGAGACAATGTGTCCCAATTTTCAGAGTAAATCACGAGTGCCATTTTTACATAAAGCTCATTGGTATCATCTGTTTCCTATTTTTTTCAGAATTAAAAATGGTTACAATACCAACCACCTCTATTAATTTTCTAATATTTTATTAATATTGATAGAAAATTTTATAGGTAATATACTTTGAAAGTCTCACATGCAGGTTAGAAATCCTCCCTCCCTGGCTTCTGGCAAGAATACTACCCAATGATGAATACAAAACAACTCACTAAAAATAGCCAGGGTGAGGATTCCCTGGAACTATTTTCGTTCTATGCTTATCATATTTATCACTGTCTACACTTTATTCTTAAGACGTAATTTATATATAAGCTCAAGAGTTCCATTGTATTCTTAGACAATAGTAACTAATGACTATTGAGAATTCATAGTGTGCTAGAAATCATCATACTAGGTTTTTTTGACAATAAACTATTTATCTTCACAACAATCCTGTGTAGTAGAAACAATTATTATTTACATTTAATATACAGTATAAAGAAAGCAAAAAAGATATTAAGAAATTTACCCAAGGTCGCCCAGACATTGTCCAAAGTCACTGGAAATGCCAGATCACACTTTTAATCACTAGTTTTAAATGTCAATATTATTTTCCACATGTAAGTTGTTTTCATTTTTTAGTTTTACCCTTTTTTAAAGATTTTAGAGAATTGAATGGCATGCATATTGTTTCTCAGAAATGCCTGGCACTTGTTAGTCATGCCTGAGATTTCTGCCATCTCAGGTGCCTTTGCTGGGTACCTTGAACATTTCAATTCAGTAACTAGCATCTCAACAATGTTTTGAGCATATTTTATGAACATTTCAATTCAGTAACTAGCATCTCAACAATGTTTTGAGCATATTTTATAAGCAATTCACTACTGAACCTCATAAAAGAGGCACTTAACTTGTACAGTTGATAGTCACAGTCCTGCCTAAATGACTCCTCAGGGTTTAAAGGCAAAATTTGAAAATCCACTGGAAAAACAGAAGGTAGCCATTCTGTCACACCTAGAACACAGATACATCTCTAGCTATTCCAGATATAAAGGTATCCCATGGAAAGGAACAGGCACCTATCCAAGTATAAACTGTTTGTCTCATCCTCAGCCCCCCAGAGATGAAACCTCAGTTAAGAAACGTGAGTGAAAGGAGACAATACCCATTGTATCTAGCAGTGCCCAAAGAGGCCAGATTGCTGCTTCAAGAGACTTTCTACATTTTCATTTTTTAAAAGTGACAATCCTTGAATTAAGATGATTTTTCATCATTGTATTTCTAAATAAATAATATCCAAATTATTTAAAAATACATGCTAGTGCAAATCTATTAATATTACTCTGTATTTTAAGACTTGTGATTCTATGACTTTAAAATAATTTAATCAAAATAAAAAACAATCCTATTATTGTAAGTACTTTATTTCAATTTATAGCTATTAATATTATTAATATAGTCACTAGAAAATTTGTGAGTAAAAGTCAGGCTTGCTTATCTATAAATTCATTTAGAGTCATCTGGACTCATTTATTGAAAAGTGATCCAGGTGCTAAACAAATGCAGTTACAACATTCAGGAAAATTTTATTACTGTATTTTCTTTCCATAGTACTCATCAATCTTTAACATAGTATACATGTCATTTATTTACCTTATATTTTGTCTGTCTCCTCATTAAAATGTCAGGTCCAGGAGGTTTTTTTCACACTTTCCAATACCTATAACAGTGTCTGGCATATAGTGGGTGCTCAATCTGCTTTTGTTAAATGGAATGAACTAAAGAATGAGTAAATTGAAGATCATAAGAAAACATAACCTATAACAAAAAAGACAGAACTTATTAAAATACCTCCAGGGAGGGAGAATGAGAAATAAAGAAAAAAAATACACATGTGTACATGCATTCATTGTCTTTCTTGCAACCAAATACTGAGTGCCCTCACGTAACTATTCTGAGAGACAAAATACATAGTCACTTAAAGAGTTTACAGTGCAGCTGGGAAGATGCAAACACATATTGATAATGCCTCATGATGGAGGTATTAATGGGGCACTTAAGCAGAGCTCCTGACCAGAGTAGCAGGTGTGGAGGTGTATTGAGAAATCTGGCTGGAAACAGACCAAGTCAGATGATAAATGATCTTTTCTGTCATGCTAAGTGATTAAATTTAATCCCAAAAGTCACAGGTTAGAGAGCCACTGATAAATTTCAAGCAAGAAACTATGACATGATCAGATTTTTGTTTTATAAAAGTCATTAGCATAAGAATGTTCATTACATTGTTATATATCATAGCAAATAAATATAAACCAAATTCAGTTATATGGAATTGGATAATAAATCATGACAAATCTCTATAACAGAATACTGTTGGCTTTAAAAATGATATAAATATTTATTGAGAGAAAGAGTTCCATAATCTATTGTCAGAAAATAAATTTTAAGAAAGTGCGTATAATATGATTCCACTACATTAAAACAACATATCCACATAGAGAAAGTCTGTAAAGACATAGGAAAACGTTAATAGTAGTAACTCTAGGATGTAGGATTTCAGATAATTTTGCATTTTTTATTATAGTTTCTGTGTTATCTGAGTTGATTTTACAAGAAGCATGTATGGCTTTGATAATAAAAAAAAAATAGTACTTTTCACTTTGGAGGGTAGCAAAAGGAAACACTTTTGGGAGATTAGGCTAAAGAACAACGGCCTCCTAAGACACCATAACAGTGAATCAAGGGAGAATGTGAAGACAGAATAGAAAGAAATGAAGATGGTAGAATGGAGGTACAGATGATTGTGAGATTTCCAGCTTGAGCAGCCATGTGGTTGGCAGAGTTATTGACTAATGAACAGATGCCAGGGCCAAAGGTACTCGGAAGAGGCTAAAGTTTCTCCTCCACCAGGATCTGTTGTCAATTTGTAACACCTACTTAGAATCTTAGGAATTAACTAATACCATGGCCTGCCTGCTCAGCTGGCTGGGATTAACATACGGTACAATCCCTCCAGGCGTTTTTAAGTACAGTATTTTTATAAAACCAGACTATTCCTCTATGTCCACCAGACAACCCTTGATGCCAATTCCTTAGAATACTTGCAGCCACCTAACACTTGGTCACCACCACACAGAAGCACATCCTGCTATCTATTCCTTCCCGTATTCTCATTTCTATGCTGCTCTGTCCCATTTTTCCCCTGGCCTAAACTCACAGAAAGTATCTCATTCACAAATATTTCTATTTTTTGTTCCAGAATTCTCATTCCATAGAAAATAAAACAAAAAATTCCCCACTATCCTCCATCTTTGCCCTAAAGTCTTCCTTTACTTCCTGCTCCAAATGAAACCTAGATCTCTGAAGGCATTGCTCTACTGGGTCCCTCTTAATGAGTACCACTCATCTCTGGGCTAGGAGTGGATTCTGTCTCCCTTGCTCCTCAGTTCCTGTCCTCCTTGCTCCCCAGTTTCTGTTCTCAATTTCTCCTCAATTTCTGTCCTCCTTGCTCCTCAATTCCACCTTAGGCCTACTAGTTCTCACTCCGTATCTGTAAACACAGTTTATGTTAACAGGCCATATCTTCTTCCATCCTTCCTTGTTTCCGGTTTCCAAAGACTTAGCAAATATTTGTTCGTTTCTAAGATGTTAGTGTTGGGTTCACCATCTTTATCACCACCCACAAACTCATGTGGTTTAATCAATTCCCCAACACTTGGCAAAAGTTTCTATGACTGTTACTATATATGTTTGTTTTTTTTTCTGTTGTAGTTTGTATTGCTGCTGCAGTGTCTGACTGCAGTGCTCCTCTGTATATACCTGGCCTCAGGGAAATAATGGAAGAATGACATGACAAGAATGTGAGGCCCATTCGAGGGTATGCTGGGGTGGAATGTATAGCAGATGTACCTGACAGCAAGAGTTTAACTTAAGCATATGCTGAGAATGACTCTATGGTATAAAAAGAATGTGTGTTCAGAATCCAAGCTAAAGAATCTGGGAGTGGCCAACCCAGAGATTCATTCCTTATCAGGAACATTTAAACCCTGGCCCATCTCATGGGATCAAGGCCCTTTGTTTTGGGTTAAGCGAAGGTTGCCAGTCAGAGGTTGCTAGGGGGAGGATGCTAAGTGAAAATGCTATATAAATTGTATTTTTTTCAAATGGTAGCAGTTCTGTTCCCTACTGCAAAAATGCTATATAAACTGCATGTCTTTTTTTTTAATGAGTGGTGGAACTTCTGTTCAGTCTACTGTGAAAATGCTATCTAAACTGCAAGGTTTTTTCTGTTGTTGTTTTACAAGTGGTAGCAGTTCTCTTCAGCGTACTGCCACTGGAGGGCCATGTATGTAAGTCCCCGTGACAAAGCCTATGTTTTGTTTGCTGGCTTTGGGTCCCTTCTTTGGCATCTCAAACATGATGCCATCCCTGCTGAAGTCAATAGGAGTCTGGCATTACACTCATCAACATGGATTACTCTATTGATACACTATCTTTGGTCAAGATTCCCAGAAAAATTCAAATCTTAGACAAATCCAACTATTACATTCTCTACTCTGGGTTGCTACATTTTGTTTGAGAAAATTATTCTTTCTCCCACCGATGACACTATGATTTCTAGTCTCTAATCCCCAGCCTTCAAAATTTCATAGTAAACATTCTACATGTTCTTAATCCATGTTCTCTTCAATACTCCCTCGTAGCAACTTCAAACCTTTTCCACTTTTCTAAAGAACACTACCCTACTACTAGCCTCCTTGTTCACATACAAAACAGAATATGTTAAAACTCCCCAAACATTCTAGAGTAAGTAGCACTATCCACAACCAGTTACATAAGCCCGAAACACAGACAACATTCTTGAGATCTCCTCTTTTCACCTTGCCTCTCATCTTCTTCTTCACTATGCTCTTTTGCTTTTGTTTCACTAATCTGTCTTGAATCTGTCCCTTTCCATTTCCACCACCATTACTATAGGTTCATCTAAGTACTCACTGCTCAGAGTGAGATCTCAGGACAAGAATCCCCAGCATCACTGAGGGCTCGTTAGAAAGGCAGATTCTCAGGCTCCATATCTGATGTACTAAATCAGAATTTGCACTTTAACAAGACCCCCAGATGCTTTAGAAGAACACAGAATCACTAAAGTTTGAAAAGCATCTCTCCTAATAATCTCCTACAAACTTTTCTTACCCTCTCTTCAATCCATTGTGTAGACAGTCCCCAACTTACAATGGTTTTGCTTGTTAATACAATATTTAGACTTTATGATGGTTTAAAAGTGAATTGCATTCAATAAAAGCCACACTTCACATTTTGACTTTTGATCTTTTCCTTGGGTTACTAACATGCAGCATGATACTCTCTCATGAGGATGGGCAACAGCAGTGAGCCACAGTATACAGTCAACCATATGATCAGAAGGGTAAACGACCCACACTCCACAGTGGACTGTGTCATCAGATGATTGTACCCAACTGTAGGCTAATAAAAGTGTTCTGAGCACTTTTAAGTAGGTTAGGCTAAGCTATGATGCTCAGTAGGTTAGGTGTATTAAATGCATTTTCAACTTATAATATTTTCAACTGAAGATGGGTTTATAGGGATGCAACCTCATCTTAAATCAAGGAGCATTTATATTTTCAATAGTGGAAAACAGGATAAATGCGTTGGATGAAATGGAATTAGTTTTTACCTACATTTCCCTCTCTGACATAATTTCTGACTCCTGTTCTTCTCTCTCTTGGCTCCAGCCATGATGGCTTTCTTTAGTTCTTCAAATACATCATCACACTTTCTCCTTTTGCTTAGAATTCACATTTCTTTTTCCAACTAGTTAACTCCTATTTAATATTCAATCTCAGCTAATTTCCTCTCTGATCACTATACCTACTCATTCTCCCTGCAATTTATTCTAATTTTTCTCTAGGTGCTTCCTTCACAGTACCTATCACATAAGTGCATGATTATTTGATTAACACTGGTTGCACCCATTTCACTGTAAGCTCCATGAATGCATGGTCCAAATCTGCTTTACTTACAAGTATCTTCAGTGCCTAACACAGGCTTGACATGGAATAGGTTCTCAATACATATTAATGACTGGCTGAATAAATGCATGTTATAAAAGAAATGCCTCTAGTTGGGTAAGGAATGGGATTAAGTGAACCCTAAGTGTTATCTAAAACATTGAGCTGTGTGTTTCTTGCTTAACTCATGAATCTTTATATTGGTCCACTCAGTTTAAGAATTTTCTTCTACACTTCCAGTCCCTTATTCTTGCCCTATGTAAGCTTAGGACATACTAATTTTCTTAATAATCTAGCCTCTAGAATAGATATCATAAAATAATATTCCTTGATAAATACTTATCATGCCAGGAAAGGTTCTAAGCAAAATGGGTACAGTGGTAAACACGAATGTTGGAAAGTAAAGCAAAATGCCAAGTCAGTTTACTCTGCCCTGCAGAGAGCCATGCCTAGTCAGACAAACCTGTGAAGAACTGAGCTACTTAGAAAGTCTAAAGCATAGGAGGAGGAATAGAAAGGACCAGGGAAGAGCTAAGGGGCTGGAATACTACTACTACAAATAATAACAATAACAATGACCATAGTCAATATTTACTGAGTACATGTGCCAACATCTGCTATTCCAGCAACATTAACTCAATTAATTCCATGACACCTTCACAAACAAGCACTATTGTTATTCCCATTTTATATACAAGGCAACTGAGGCAAAGAGCTCTTAAGTTACTTACCGAAGAATATCCAGTAAGTGGGTGGTAGAGCTAGGATTTAAACTCAGTAGTCAGCCTTATTTTCAACCATGCAATGCCTCCTTAACAAAGGAGATAGGTTAGGAAATGCAGATTTGGGCAAGTGCTGTATTATATACAACAAAAAGGCTATGGGGTCAAAAGCTATGGCTGTTAAAGGGTTAGGGTAACAGCCAGAAGTATCACCCTTAAGAAGGTTAAAATTTAGGACCACATCTGTGATCCTTCCCCAACCTTAAATCTTCTTGCTTTTGAAAAGAATTCCAGGCTGGGCGTGGTGGCTCATGCCTGTAATCCCAGCACTTTGGGAGGCTGAGGTGGGTGGATCACAAGGTCAGCAGTTCGAGACCAGCCTGGCCAAGATGGTGAAACATTGTCTCTACAAAAAATACAAAAACTAGGTGGGTGCAGTGGTGGGTGCCTGTAATCCCAGCTACTTGGGAGGCTGAGGCAGGAGAATTTCTTGAACCCAGGAGGTGGAGGTTGCAGTGAGCCAAGACTGTGCCACCGCAGTCTAGCCTGGGCTACAGAGCAAGACTCCATCTCAAAAAAAAAAAAAAAAAAAAAAAAAAGAATTTCCTGGTCAGGTGTGGTTGGTAGCTTTTGCCACCAACACTTGGGTATTGCACTTTAGGAGGCAGAGGTGGGAGGATCACCTGAGGTCAGAAGTTCGAGACTAGCCTGGCCAACATGGTGAAAACCTATCTCTTCTAAAAACTACAAAAAAATTTAGCCAGGTGTGGTGGCACATGCCTGTAATGCCAACGACTCAGGAGGCTGAGGCACAAGAATCATTTGAGCCCGGGAGGCGAAGGTTGCCATGGGCTGAGCAGCACCACTGTGCTCCAGCCTGGGTAACAACGGGTAACAAAGCAAGACTTTGTTTCAAAAAAAAAAAAAGAGTTTCCTGAATGTAGAACTGTTCTAATGCTGGTGGTTTTATCTCCCACTTCTGTCAAAATTTTCCTGTTTATACCTACCCCCAAACCATGCACATCAAAAGTCATCAGTTATTGCTGACAAAGTTAAACACATATATGCACATGCAAGGCATTAAGACAAATAACCTCACTCACTCACTCACAAATAACCTAATTCTAACTCTCAAAACAATAAAGATCACTTTATGTGATAACAGCTCATGCGAAATCTTGTACTTCTTGGTACCACTTGATCCCTTCCCTAAACTGGCCATGTCCCGCCATTGTAGGTGATGACTTCCAAATTCACATCTCACTTGGAACCACTGATACTCCCAGAATCCATACCCCACCTCTGACTGCCTAACTTCTAGATGTTTGTGGTCTAAATGTCTAAGATGTCATATACAGAGTAAACAACCACAAACCACAGATTCCTTCACAATTAAAAGATTTAGAAGTGTGTTTTCGTGAAGATTGTAGGTAGCTCCAGGAAAAGAAATTTACTGAGAAAGCACTGGAACCAAAAATCACATTTACAGCTGGTTCTATGAGTTAAGAATGTATGCTAATGAATGCCCCACACCTAGAACTTTATAAAATAATGAGTTCAAAGTCTACTGCAGTCATCATGTAATAAAATCCAGGACACATAAACACAACTTCTTTGCCCTGTGTGATGAAATACTAAATTAAGGTTGATATATGCAAAATACCCTTTTACTTTATGATGAATAAATATTTACCCATCATAAAATAATGCTAAATACCCATCATAAATATTAAATTATTAAATAATGTTAAATAAATATTATTAAGTTTTACTTTATGATGGGTAAATGACTATCCATTATTTACCCATTATAAAGTAATGCTAAATACCCATCATAAATAAATATATATTATTAAATTTTGCTTTTATTCTTGTTTTCATTAAAAACGTGGGAGTGGTATGCCCATTTAAATAATTCATGCCTATATTTTATCTACTTTTGAATATTGTTGAATTCCACGGCCCATAATAGCTACATAATGGAATGCAAGGTATAATAAGAACCACCTCAAACATTTTGTTTAACACCCCATCAATCCTAACAAACACATAGTGTTGTTAAGTTCAAAGGGTTGTGTTTATCTTCTTGTTTTAGAGGGGTTGCACTTTGAAACATCGGTCACTATTTTTTTTAATTCTTACCAAATTAACCTAAAGAACTGCATCAGTCTGTGCTCCAGTGACAAACACACTCAGAGAAAAGGTTTAAGTGAGAGGACAGTCATCATGAAATTGTCATTTTGGCTTAAATAATGGTTTTCATAATAGAACAGGTCATATTTTTCATTCTTAAAATCTCAGTTGTGAAGAAATATCTCTTTAATAAATCTCACATGCTTATAAAACTATGTGTAATCCCTGATCTATTTTCCATTTTATGTTGCAGCTCTATTACAGGCTAATCTAGACAGTTTCCACATTTTCTTGAGAAAATGCTTTAGTGGCACTAAAAAATATCTTGAGTTAAATTATGTTCACTACATAAAAATGTTGCATACAAATTATGTATATGATTTACTTAAGAATTATGTAGTAAACAGTATATTCTAAAGATGTCTTGTCCCTCTTATCCCACAGTCTCTTCCAGAACCTTCAATTCTAAAAGGTAGTCTAATTCCTCTCCTTTTTATTCTGGGTGAATTAGCAAGTTGCTTTTAACCAACAGAATGTGGTGAAAGTGACAGTAAATGTCTTTCTGAGGCTAGATCATTAAAGGTGATGAAACAGATATAAGCTGAAACACTCTGGCTTGGACCCTTGATCCACTGTATCAACTATCAGATTCTCCTAAGGCCACCAAGCAGTGAGAAAGCCCACGTTAGCCTGTATGGAGAGACCACGTAGCTGAGACCAACTGGGTGAAGACATAGAGACGTCCAGCTGGTCTTTAGCTGTTCTAGCTCCAGCTACTCCCTACCTGTAACCATGTCAGCCTCTGGGTCTGAACTGCCCAGCTGAATTTTTCTTGAATTACTGACCCACAGATACTCTGAAATATATTTAAATGACTGCTGCACGTTAAGCTACCAAGTTTTGCGGTAATCTGTTATGCAGCAATGGTAATTAGGAACAAACTCTTTAAAGTTTTAGGCCCTCAAAATGAATATTCAAAAAAAAATTAGACCGAAAGTAGACATGTTCATATAAAATAAGAAATAAAAAATTATTTCCAAGTGATTGCTTATTTTCTCATAGCAAGACAGTTTCCATTTTTGGCTTCCATAAAAGTGAACAAAGTCAAACAAATATATACATTCTGAAGCTTAAACTTTTAAGGAGATAAACACCAGTTTTCTTTAGATTTTATGTAAATACTTTCCCTTGCCTAATGGCATCACTTCTACCTTGTTCTGCCAAGATAGACCGATAGAAGGAGGGAAGGAGGGGGTGGAGGCAGAGAAAGAGAGAATAAGAAAGCATGGCTGGGCACAGTGGCTCATGCCTATAATCCTAACATTTTGGGATGCCAAGGTGGGAGGATTGCTTAAGCCCCAGAGTTTGAGACCAGCCTGGGCAACATAGTGAGATCCTATTTCTACAAATTATTTTTTAGAAGCTAGCCAGGCATGGTGGTACACACCTGTAGTCCCAGCTATTCAGGAGGCTAAGTGGAGGATCACCTGAGCCCAGGAGCTTGAGGTTGCAGTCATGCCACGGCCCTCCTGCCTGGCTGACAGAAGGAGACCCTGTCTCAAACAAATAAACAAACGAAAATCTTCTTATGATAGTTACAACTCTTGCTGAGTTGTTTCCTACCTCTCATTACACTCACAAAAACAATTATGAGGATAAGGAAAGGGAAAAGCATAGGACATCGTATGTAATTACTTGTTACTACATTGTATGCTATTATATCATATGTAATTATTTGTTATTACATCAACGTTATTATATTATTTGTTATTAGCTCTTATTACTTGCATAAATGTATC
The DNA here is from genome assembly GCA_963573385.1 of Cacajao melanocephalus. Taxonomy (NCBI): domain Eukaryota; kingdom Metazoa; phylum Chordata; class Mammalia; order Primates; family Pitheciidae; genus Cacajao; species Cacajao melanocephalus. The sequence continues at coordinate 36,596 of CAUYLG010007562.1, forward strand.
AGAATCCTTGAAAGTGACTTTTCCTTACACAGATTAACACTCATCTGAAGACATTTTTGCTACTCAATTTCTTGGCAAACAGGTTTCTCATTAAGTAGCCTAATGTTTATGCTATGCTGAGCTGGTGATATTCATAATATCTCATTTAGTAAATCCTGAATTAATGAAACTTCATTATTCTACCAATATTTTAAATAGAATATGACAAGAAGCATCAGTATTTCTGAAGAATAATCTTTACTGTTATGAAGGGTATTGTTCTTTAATGTAGAAAGCATTTATCTAAGATTTTATTTATCCACATGCATGTTGACACATCAGCAATGAGAATTTTAGCTTCACTTGTTTTAAATACTGGGTCTTAAAAGTGTTTTCCTTACTTTATGATAAAAAATATATATATTTTTTTCTTCCAGTATAGGATGATTCTAATACCTGTACTTTGAGCTATACTTAAATGTACTACTTTTATGTTCATTACACACTAAATCATCAAAATAAACATGGAGAATTATGAATGCCTGGCTTTTAAATGATTCCTTCTATATATATTGTTTCTTTACAAATTTCTATTTTCAGCTAGGTGTGGTGCCTCATGCCTGTAATCACAGCACTTTGGTAGGCCGAGATGAGAGATTTACTGAGGCCAGGAGTTCGAGGCTAGCCTGGCAACTTAGTGAGATCCTGTCTCTAATAATAATAATAATAATAAAAGCCAAATTTCTATTTTCATTTTAAAGGTAATTACTCATAGAAGTAGACAACATAAGTGGGAGATAATGTGAAGATTACAAATTTACTCAAACTTTAAACTGTGTATGTGTGTGTATATCCTATACATATATATTTTTTTCTATAATTAATCTGATATTCCTCAGGACTCCTCCTCACAAGCCAGCTTATCATGGGCCGCTGGGAACTTCTGCATGTCTCTCCCTCCTAACCATACCATGTCACCATTTCCGCTCTCCCAAGTTTCTATACGTTGCCAACGGACAACCTCGTCTAGTAGGTCTCTGCTTCCTGCCTCCACCTATGAGCCCACTCTGGGTTTCAAAGGGCATCAAGGGTAAATATCCCTTGTTTTCTTGCTTTCCTATTAACATATTTAAGATGACCACTCCTACTGCATGAGTCGACCAAGCTGGAGAGGAGGCAATCACAATACCTATGAATCCCTCACCACCTTTAACTTTACCTGTCTCTTGCAGTGCTCACTGCACCCAGGTGAAAGGGGTAGTTTCTCCACCTCCTCTTTCAATATATATCCATTACAAACACATCATGCTCCCTCTTTGTAAGGTGACACTTTGCAGTGTGTTTTTCCCAGAGGCTATAATGGCAGATGAAGTACAAGGAAATACTATCTTACTAACATCTGAGCTTCAAGAAGGGATGACCAAAGCTATTGATAAATATATGAGCTGCAGTGCCCACTTGGAATGACCAGCAGTGGTTTGGGTTCAGACTAACTTTCACATAGAAAATAATAGATTTTAACTGCCACTAGGTTTACTAAGAAAGATACAGCAGTGAGAACAGCATGTTAACATGATAGCATCAAATACATCTTCAATAGATGTTCTTGCAGCAGCCTAGCTATTGCTTTCCTAATTCTATAAAAATATGCTCAACTGAGTTGTAAGAAATGAGATCTCACAAATGCACGCAGGCTACTCTGACACAAGGAAGCTTCATACATGAAGGGGACCACATCTTCTAATTACCTGTGAACATATTTTTCAAGTCCTTATAAGGTATACACACTCAGTTAAGAGGGAACCATCCAAGGAAGCTAAGGTTACATTTTCTTCAACAGATTTTCATATATTTGTAATCAGATGAGCTCCCAGGTCGGTATGTGGTATGTTAATTAACAGATCTCTTAGTCCAAATCAGGAGTTGTTATCACAGTAAACAATATTGAACAGAGCTAATGTTCCACATTTATCTTAAATAAGTATGTTCCTAAGGAAACAACACTGGGAGAGGGTAAAGCAAAGGTCATGCAAAACAGATTCAGACTCAATAATGCCTTCTCTCAAAGGGTAAATCTAAAAACATATCAACAATTTAAAATAGTAATAATGCCTAATTTTGGGGAGAAATAGCATAAAATTAAAATATCTAGAGTAACCATTAAAAGAATATATGTACAATAAAACTTCTAAACATATAGAAAGCTAAAATAAAAATTTAAGAACAGACAAAGGGTAGTCAATCTAAATGCATGAAAAAGGAGGAGAGGAAAGGGGAGCGGGGGAGAGAAAAGGAGAGCAGGGAAAGAGGGGAGAGAAGAAGGGGAATGAGAGGAGGGAAGAAGGAAAAAAGGGAAAGAGAAAACACAGGCTGGGCATGGTGGCTCATGCCTGTAATCCCAGCACTTTGGGAGGCTGAGGCGGGTGGATCACTTGAGGTCAGGAGTTCAAGACCAGCCTGACCAACATGGAGAAACCTCATCTCTACTAAAAATACAAAATTAGCCAGGTGTGGTGGCACATGCCTGTAATCCCAGCTATTCAGGAGGCTGAGGCAGGAGAATCACTTGAGCCTGGGAGGTGGAGGTTGCAGTGAGCCAAGATTGTGCCATTGCACTCCAGCTTGGGAAACAAGCGTGAAACTCCATCTCAAAAAAAAAAAAAAAAAAGAAAAGAAAAGAAAAGAAAACACATAACACATAAGATTGTAGAAATCCAAGAACATCAATTATCTCTATAAGCATAGATGGACTCAACTGTTTGGATTCAATTCAAAATAAATATTAGGTTAAAAATGATGAAGTTTCAATACATCACAAAGAAATACACAAATGAACAATGTTAGAAATGAAAAGAAAAACATAATTAGAGACGTTTCACAATTTTAAATTGGTTAAGGGATATAAATAATAAATTTATAACACAATGTAGAAAACACAAATGAAAACATTCCTAGGAAAATACAACTTAACCAAAATTGACTCAAGAACTAGAAAACCCAAATCATTTATGTAAGATTTGTTATAAAGGCAAGTTTTTCTAATCTTTTAAATAATAGAGAAATTCAATCTCACAAATTTTCATCCAAAGAATGAAAAAGGAAGACATATTTCTTAACTTATTTATCAGGCTATTAAATATTATAACAAAACGATATTAGCAAAATACAAGAAATCAGTTCATTCTTCCTCATGAAGACAGGCTGAACAAAATCATCAGCACACTGAATTCAGCAATGGATTAAAAATGAAATACTATGAACTAAATTAATTTACCTGGAAATCACAATTGGTTTAATCAGAAGATCAACACGTAATTCACTGCATACACATATATAAATGTAAAACCATACAATTATTTCAATAGAGAAAAAGTAATAAAATACAATATTATTTATAACAAAAATTGTTAGCATACTAGTAATATAAAAAAATTTCTATAATATTTGTAGGATAGCTATTAAAAAAACTCATACCTATTGATGAAATTTGAAAGTATTTCCAGTAAAATAAGGAATAAAGGCAATAATGCATACTTTGACCATTTCTATTTAAGTTGCTAGAAGTTCTAGTCAGTGAAATAAGACAAAACACACACACACACGCATGCACACACACACACACACACACACACACACACAAGGTCTAAGAAATAGAGATGATGAAACAAAGACACATTTGTCGATTATATGATTTATATTTATATACAATATAAAATAATCTAAAGATAAATATAAGAATTATTGGACAACTTAACAAGACAAATACAAATAAACACACAAGGTCAATTACATTTCTATGTATTAACAATGATTAATTAGTAAACATATATAAAAAGATATCACTTAAAATAACAGCAGAACATGTGAAATACCCAGACGTATATATAACAAGAGATGTGTGAGCCATTTGTGAAGAAAATTATAAAACTTATATGAAAATTTTAAAGAAGACATAAATTTATGGCGAGGTAAGCCATGCACTTAGATAAAAAACTCAACATTTGTATGGAAAAGCAAATGGCCAAGAGATACCGTTCCTAAAGAAGGAAAACAATGTGGAGTGCTTTGATCAATCAGCAATGAAGGCATTTTATACATTCACAGATATTAAGACATTAGGACACTGGTGTAAAGATAAGCAATTCAATGGAATGGAACAGAATATAAAAAGAAACTTGTACATACACAGAAACTTAATTTTTGGCACAATGAATATTGAAAACCAGTGGAGAAGAAGAAACTATTCACCAAATGACTCTGGAACAACTGGTTATATATGTAGAAGAAAGAAAAATGCATAAAATTGATTGCATAAAAACAGTTGCAGGTAAGTTCAAGATTCAAAGCCAAATTACAGCAATTGCAGATTAATATATTTGAGATCTGCATGACCTCAAGGTAGAGAAATACTTCTTAAATGGAATATTAAAAAGTACATTTCATAAAAACAGTAAAAATATTTGATATTAAAATTAAGGATTAATTTTACCAAGATTCACCAAAAATAAAAACTCAAGCAAGTCTATGTGAGAATCTATATGCAACATAGAAAACTGAAAAAGAATTAGTTAACTCTACTATATAACTACTACAAATAATTTTTTTAAATTAGTGATTGTATTAAAATGGTCACTGGATATGAATAGGAATTTCACCAAAAAGGAAACACAAATGGCCAATAAACATGAAAAGAGGCTCAGTCTCATTAGTTACCAGGGATATGCAAATTAAATCCCCAATGAGACAGCATTTCACAGCCACCAGATTGTCAACAATTTTAAAAAGTCAGACAGTCTCAAGTGTTGCAGAGGATGTGACACAATAGAATGATCATCTGCTGCTGCTCAGGGTGTAAATTGATACTACAACTTAGGAAAATACTTTGGCATTCATTCATTCACTTAATATATAATAATCAACTATTTACAATGCATCTGATAGTATTCTGGGGCTACATCATGAACAAAACAGAAAAAAAATACCATTTCAAGTTGAACATGCAGATTTCTTAAACCTTAAATTCACTTCTTGGAGATGACATGCCCTCAGAGTATAATTATATAACCCAGAGAAAGCGGTACATATGCATGTATGTGAATGTTCAAACCAGCACTGCTTCTAATTAAGTTAAGAAAGGCAATAACCAAAATGTGGATTATCAGTAGGACATATAAATAAACTGAAATGTAGGCTATAAAAGAATATATTAGGTTGATGCAAAAGTAATCGCGGTGTTTGCCATATTACTAAAGCAGTATTTCATTCATGAAATACAGCTATACATCAAAAAGTACAAATCTTTAAAATTATATTATGATGAGTATGTGACAGTAGGCAAAAACTAAATATATTTAGAAACACACATATTTAGCAGTAAAAACTAAAGAAAAGCAATGGAAAAATTAACACACAATTCCAGGCAGGAATTTCTTCTGGGCGTTAAGGAATAAGCAAGGGATATCTGAGGTAAGGTTTTATTTTTGAATAAGGGGGTAGATACATTGCTGCCTCACTAATTTTTTCAAAGCTACATAAGGTTTTATATACCTTTTGAAAGTATTACATATTTTTCATTTAAAAATGTTCTAGATTCTGAATGTAATAATTAGGCTAAATTTCTTTGCTTGCTTATCAATTGGGACCAAAACAGTAAAGTAGTTAAATCAAGGACTCAGAAATGTCACTGCTTGTACATCATATAAAAACTAGTATATTCTAATATTGCCAATTAGTATAATCTTGTATTAATGAAAATTAAAACAAGCAATTTAAAGGCATCAGGCGGGGCACGGTGGCACACGCCTGTAATCACAGCACATTGGGAGGTCAAGGCAGGCAGATCACAAGGTCAGGAGTTTGAGACCAGCCTGACCAATATGGTGAAACCCCATCTCTACTAAAAATCCAAAAATTCACTCAGTATGATGACAGGCACCTATAATCCCAGCTACTCAGGAGGCCAAGGCAAGAGAATCTCTTAAGCCTGGAAAGTGAATGTTGCAGCAAGCCAAGACTGTGCCACTGCACTCCAGCTTGGGCAACAGGGCAAGACTCCATCTGAGTAAAATAATAATAATAATTAATAAAGAAAGGCATCAGAAAACTAAATGAAAGCTTTGTGATAGTGTGTGGCTATCAAGAACAAAACACATAGTATTGAAAGAAACTGTCTAAAGGCTCAATTAAATTGGTTCTCAAAAATATTTTAGTTATGTAAATTCTTCCAAAGATAAGTCGATCAAAGTAGAATCACTCTATAATTTGCCCTATTAAGAATTAAACCTCAGCGGGGCATGGAGGCTCATGCCTGTAATCCCAGCACTTTGGGAGGCCAGGCCAAGGTGGGTGGATCATGAGATCAGGAGTTCAAGACCAACCTAGATAAGATAGTGAAACGCCATCTCTACTAATATAAAAAATTAGCCAGGCATGTTTGTGGGCACTTGTAATCCCAGCTACTTGGAAGGCTGAGGCAGGAGAATCACTTGAACCCGGGAAGCGGAGGTTGCAGCGAGCTGAGATCACACCACTGCCCTCCAGACTGGGTGACAGCACAAGACATCAAAAAAAAAAAAGAAATTTACTAACCAACATGTTAGAAAATAATGTGTAAAAGTTTATATCATGGAAAGCCATTCATATAGGCTGATTCAGCACAGCAGTTACAATGTTACAAACCATATTTGGTGCACATTATTCAAACAAAATTTTGGTTTAAGACTAGCACATAAAGCTAAGGTGATAGTTTGCAGGATAGAAATATTGAAATGGAAGCTCCTTTTTAAAGGTCAATAATTATTTTGACCCTTTAAGCCAAATTCTAATAAATAATTGTTCTCTAGACAGTAAGCTGGGAAGCTAGGGAGGCTGGGAATGTATCTGTCATCCTCGATGCATAGAAGTGTCTGCACATATAAATGAATTATTTTTACAGAAAATTATTAATGTAAGATTTTTACAATTTAAACCATTTTGCTATGAAATTAGCTTATTTTGAAAGTGAATTCTAAATCTAGGTTACTATTGGTAGGCATCTGTAAATATTAATATTTAAAGAGAAAAATTGTATAATTCACATAAACAAATAAGCATTGCAAATAAATATCACTACTGTAATCTATGTGTAATTATGTAACAGTAATAATAGTAATTAAACTTATATAATATACATTTAATTTCACCTATCAGATCAGGAGTCACAGACATTTTTCAAAACACAGTAAGAAAAGAGGCTTGTGTGATTAAAGGTTCAGTGTACACTGTTCAATCAAATAATCTAATTTCTAAACACCTAAGTATTCAGAAATGTCAAGTGAAATTATTCCAGCCTAGGGGAGTTGTAGATTTTCAATAAAGAGGTTAGTTATAAATGAAATACTGCTTTAGCTACGCTTCCCTATAACATACTTTGTATAGTCAATAACAAAAACAAGATTCAGTTACCTTAAAATTACTCATCACATGTATACAAAAATACACACATGCATGTATATGTCTATATGTATATATAAATACAAATAGTTTCCCTTTTCTTCTAAGATAAATATATGTATATAAATCATATATATATATATATTTTATATACATGAGATTAATTTTTAGACATTTTCTTTGCATTCTATAAATTGTTGGCTTTTTCACAGTACATTTTTGGAATGTGTTCAAAATGTTCTGTATTTCTCTAGCTCTGTCAGTTTCACACTGCTTTACAGTGTGAAATTGATAAGAAATGGTGCAAACCGACAACTGAAAGCATAGAAATTTAACAAAAAAATTACTATGCAAATTGTTTGAGAAAGGTTAAAAAATAGATATTCAATAGCAATGACTATGTTCCAATTGATAAGATGTTTCAAAGAAACCCAGATTATTTTAAACATATATATATATATATATATATATACACACACGCACACACACCATTTTATATACATATATATAATGAGAGTAATCTATCTCCGTAAAGTGATAGCTCCTAGTTTTGCATTTTTTAAAAAATTTTTTTGAAAGAAAGAAAAATGCATTCTTGTGTACAACTGTCATTTCAAACTTTCTCTCTACAGCAACCTTTATAACGTCCTTTACAACAAGTATGAAATACTAGTTAAGAAAAGGAGTAGTGTGGTAGATTCACCTTTGGTATTCTATATCTTTCCCTTCATTAAAATCTTATCTATTCATTGTCCTAACAAACCAGTTACCATTATTTGGGAGCTCAGAGATAAGAAACTGCTTTGTGCCTCTTTTTATCTTCGTAATGCATGTCTTGTACTTCTCCATATCCTTTATGTGTTTCCTTCTATCTCTCTGGCCCATTCAAGTTCCAGACATTGTTTTAACAATATAATTATATAAGTTTGTAATCACATTTCTCACTCTTTGACTTACTAATTTAAGACTTAGGGGCCATTGCTTTCTGGGCCTCTGTTGCTCATTGGATATGGGAGAATTAGTACTACATTGAAGCAATTTTTTATGCAGTAAATGTGATTATACATAAAGCACTTAACATAGTGGCTGGCACAGGGTAAGACTTCAATACACTGTGGTGGTGGTGGCCTAGTGTTTATGCTACAAGTCACCTTTTAGTGCTCCTGTTATAGGCTTTCTACATCATTTCATGTTGACAAAGTCCAACATCAACACAGAAGTAGTCAAAAAATTATGTACTACTTCTGTTTAATAAATAACTTGTGATGATGATGAAGAGGAGATAATATAGTAGTATTACTGCATTTGTGTTTTATACATATCTATAGACACCATCTTATATAATACACTTAGTGTATCTATAAGTTTTATAGACATATAACATTTTTCTTATTTGAAGCATAAGAAAATTAAACCACAGAGATGTTAAGTAGTACAACTGGACATTGACTGGACATTGAGCTAGTTTATGAATAATGGAGATCAGAATCCATATTACTTTAACCCAAGGACTTTAACCACAATGTATGAATTAAATGAGTGTATCACTTTGTCTTGAAGTAGCCATCTTGTGGTGCAAATAGATTTCCATCTGTGTGTTTAATGGAGTAACCAGACTATAGTGATGAGTTAGGATGAGATGAACAGATACCCAACATTAAAAAGAGATCTCAGCTGCCTTTAAAGGTGGGTTGAGTGAATCAGAAGCAAGGTATTTTATCTGATAACCACTCAATTTTATGACTTTATTATTTTCATAAATTTAAGGTATATTAAAATAGATTCTCACTTCAATTATTCCACTTTTGAAAATCTATCATTTTTAGCTTTCCAAAAATTAATCTCCAAACAATATAAAATACCACTGATTTAATTTCCTGTCCACAGAATTTTCAAAGGGAGGTGCGCTATCTAAGCAATCTTAGGATCCTGCAGCATGAGCTGTCTTATAATGACATACTTGGGAAGTCCTATATAATAAGGAAAATCATATCTGAAAAATATATGATTGCTACAGCTAGAAATGGCTACTTCTGCCCTTTTAAAGATTAAACATGGGGAACAGCAACAATATTTGCCACCTCAAAATATTTATAATCTGCTTAAGTAGACCATAGCATTATAGTCATTTTGTATAGATATATTTTTATAAACTTAGAATTATATACAAAATAATAAACTGAGAATTATATGACTAAAAATGTAACCAATAAATATGACCAAATAAAAACTGATTTGAATAACCACCATAGAAAAACATAATGTCACACCTAAATTCTATGTATTTAAGCCATATGGAGTACATCAGAAGCTACCATAAAGTGACTAAAAAGATTTATTTTGAACATTGAGGAAATCTTATTTGTGAGCAGATGCCCAGACTAGCTTGGAGGCAGCAGGTTTTCACTGGGTGACAAATCATGTCACTGGGGCATTTTTGTGAAGTCTGTAAAAAGAATGTTTAATAGTAAAACGCATGAATATTGATAATAACAAACAATATGGCACTTCAAGATGTTTCTGTAGAGCTTCATAATCACAAAAAAATGCCCTGAATCTTGAAACAAATGCAGCTTATTCCCATTCCCAGAGAGCAAGTGCCCTTTTGTCAGGTTTCACTCTTTTAGACAAAAATAAATTAGAAAGTTGTCTGAATGAAATGCATATGACTGAACCCTCCAAATGCAGTTATTTCAATAATAATCTCCATTTAATTTTTTGTGTTCTCAGAACAGCTAATTCTGGAGAAAATAAAAAACATTAACCATTTTCTTTTTTCAAAAACTGCTAATGCAGTCAAACTTCAAGCATCTATGAAGTCACAAAAAAACTCTCCTTAGAATTTTCTAGCTTAAGTGGTTCTTAAAGAGTACTAAAAAAAATTAATCTTAATTCCTTGTTTTGAAGATGAGAACTTTAAAACCCACATAACTACATGACTTACTCAAGGTCTCAAGATCCATTGGTAGCAGCCTGAAGATGAGAATCCAGAAAACCCAGCTCTCATCTGGTGTTCTTTCCACCACACCATGACCTCTTTCATACGGAAGAGAGTAGTGAGTGTGAAAAATACACATTTGTGGATCTTGGGTCTTGAAAATTTATGTTTCTCATAATCTTTTTTTAGTCCAAAATATAATAGCATTATAATATGTGAGATATATTTTTAAAACTTTTGATTTTAAATTTGCTATTAGCTGGTCTCAATATATTGCACTTTCTTTGCAAAGAACTGATGTCATAAAAAATCTTTAATACAGGTTAGCAAACTGTAATCTTTAGGGAAGACTTTGGGACAGAAGGAAAACAACACTAACAAATGAGTAATAGAAATCAATGGGAAAGTATTCTTCAAAAACAGCCATTTTATTTATTTATAACTTTGAAGCCCATTATGAATCGTTGATAAAAGATCAAGTCAGAAAACTATTAAAAATTATTAGAAACTTGGGTAGCACAAGTACTTTTCAAATTTTTCTTAAATCTAACTCCCAAAGTAATGGCTTTTAAAAAGATTCAAGTAGTTTATGCTTTGGAGTATTAGCCAAAGAATAGGCCAAATTCTAATAACATAGTGAAGTAAAAGCATGACTTCAAATAAAATTTAGTTCACATAAAATATTTGGTCTGAAGTCAAAACTGAATTAAAGAAAACTAATGAAAATATTCTTCTATTCTCAAAAAAACAAGGAAATTAACTTCCTTTCAGTTCAAGTTCCCCGAAAATCCCAAAAGGAAACATTTAATTTTCTAGGACATGCTGAAAGATACAGGTAAAAAGGAAACACAGCTAGAGCTGAATTAATCAAGGAAACATCATTGACAATCAACAGAACTTTCCTGGTGATTAAACACAATTTGAGACAGCTGGAGGTGGACCCAATCTAGTAGTAAATTCCAAGGAAACAGAATCTTATGAGTGCAAAATGGTCTTAGAAAATGAAATTTGTAAACAGACATAAACCTCTCAGAAGTTTCAAAACCACAGGGACAAAATCAGAGTGAAAACCAAAGGATAACCCTTACATTTTTATGTTTAGAGATATATTATTAACTTGTAGCTTCTTGACTCATCTTGTTCTTATAGTTCAAGTTTCTTAATGCTTATTTGAAGTACTCATCCTCTCCAATTTTCTAAATATTCCAAGGGTCACATTATGATTAGTTCTCAAGAAGGCAGAAAATTAAATATCATATGATATGGTTAGGCTCTGTGTCCCCACACAAATCTCATATTAAATTGTAATCTCCATAATCCCCACATGTCGAGAGAGGCACCTGGTGAGAGGTGACTGGATCATGCTGGTGGTTCCCCCATGCTGTCATGAGATCTGATGGTTTTATAAGTGTTTGACAGTTTCTTCTTCACATGCTCTCTCTTCCCTGCCGCCATTTAAGATGTGCCTGCTTCCCCTTCTGCCATAATTGTAAGTCTCCTGAGGCCTCCCCAGCCACGTGGAACTGTGAGTCAATTAAATCTCTTTATAAATTACCCAGTCTCAAGTATGTCTTTATAGCAGTGCAAAAACAGACTAATACACCACAGTATCCCCAGGCTACGATTGCTTTAGTTGTTACTTCTAAATTGTTAAATCTAAATAAAACTGGATTCTTGCTCAGTCTGGTCAGGGTTCAAACCTGTGGCTGCCTGAGATACTAAATCATAAAATCTTTGCCATTTGTACTTTCTTAATTCACTCTTAACCGTTTCTTTACAATCAATTTGTTTATGGTGCTTATTTCAAAAACTCTCCAGCACCTGCACCGCAGAGCACAAACCAACCCCTTCAACCAATGATTCTCAAAGGTAGCTTTAGAACAAACTGAGGAGCTCTTAATAACACCCATGCCAACAATTCTGATTTAACTGATCAGGGTGGAGTGTAGGCATGGTATTCTTTAAAATTCTCCTGCTAGAAGTGGTGCCTCATGCCTGTACTCCCAGCTATTCAGGAGGCTGGAGTGAAAGGATCATTTGAGCCCAGGTGTTCAAAGAGGCAGTGAGCTGGGATTGTGCCACTGCACACCCACCTGGGCAACATAGCAAGACCATCTTTCTAAAATAAACAAACAAAAGTTTCTCAACTGATTCTAACATGTAGCCGGAGCTGGGAAGACTACTGGAAATGTGCACACCAGGCCCTCTGCAACCAGCTTGCCTACTTTGCCACCTCTTGTTTCTTGACCGTCCCTGACAGCCACCATACCCTCTAGACATGACACAAACAGACCACCATTTGGCACTAATCTGTACATAAAGAAGGAAGGCCTTTCAAAGGAAATAAACTTATTTGGATTAAGATCTCTCCCTTTTTTGCACAAATGTTCAGCCTTTATACTTTGAGGTCATATTCCCTTTGCTGATCCTTGTACACCTCTCTGAACCTATTAAAACTGTCTCACAGCAGGAGTTTAATGAGGAGTCTTTCCCTGCATTGTTTCTGCTGTCATTTTTCATGAGGCAAAGAAAGATGGAAATTCATAGAATTTTAGCATTAGGTCAACTGATTGTGTCCCGTTAGCTCAGCCAATTTAGAGCATGGCGCTGAGACTAATACCATGGCGTTTCTGTTGTCCAGTTGGCTCTTTATGGATTCAGAAACATTAGCTTTACTCTTAATCCTGTGTAGGAAATGCATAAATGCCAGCAATTATGCAGCTGATCATAATAGGAAAAGGGTATGTATGACTTGGTGAAAATCCAATAGCATCATCTTCAAATGCAAAGAATAACATATTTCAAAGAGCAGCAGTCCAGCCAATTTGGACCAATTAGAAGACAGAAGGAAAATAGCTAGTTAATCAATAGTCAGCTGATCATAATATTAATCAAACATTTTATGCTTCTGTTCTGCAAGCTGATGTTGAATATAAGATAAAATCACTCCCATTTGGGCTCAGCTGGGATTTTGAGCTTATAAAACAAAAAGAATGAGTTAAATTAATATTCTAACTCAGCATTAAACCCCTAGAAGCAAGAGAGTTCATCATAAAATGTCCATCATCTCATCATAATTCTGTATTACAACCCCAAAGGTAAGATCACCCAGTGTTATGAGTTTCTTAAACAGAGAACTAAATGTATGAGATTAAAAAACAACAGGGTGAGCTCAGTGCTGCATGGAATGCTGTCGTATTTGCAGATTTAAGGTATGCTTTATTATTATTTTAATGTGGCTTTGGCCATCCTTCCTCTATTTTTTATATGGTGGTGTGATTTGCCTTGAGCTACCTTGAAAATTTTCATTTACAATACAAGCTGAAATTCTCCAAGGCCCTTAATGTTTTACATGGACACTCAAGAGCAAGAAAGTAGAAGTTTGAAGGGAGTGACACTCAGATGACTATGTACAATCATGAATTCTTGCAGACTTATTTCCAGGAATTATGAAAGGTAAACATGCATTATCAGGCAGGCTAAGGCTGGATGCCAGAAATGATCAGAGAGGGTCAATGCAACTCCTGCTCAGGACTTAACCAAACACCAGCTTTCGTCTTGAACTTCTAGGCAACATACACTTGGGAGGACAAGGGCAACAGGCTGGATCATCATCCAGTTACCTGGTGGGATGACTTATTCTATCTTTTCCCATCCATTAACTGTGACTAGAAAACATAAAGTCATCATCTAGCAACTCTACAAGCTTTTTCTGCGATAACTTTTGGTCATGCCACGTTCCTTTCATTTTTCCCTCCACTTCTTTCATCTTTTATATTCTTTTTAATGCAAATATATTTGTTATTCTCAAGGTAAGCCATGTGTATGTTAAAAAATTTAAAAGTACAAGAGTATAATAGCTTAACATAAGTCTACTTCAAACAGCACAAAGAATATACAGTTTAAAGTAATTCTACCTTCAACCCAGTCCCCAGTCTCCCCTGAAATAAATTCATTCTTTTCCTCTTTTTCCTGATCCCCTCCTCCTTTCCCCATATGTATGTATACATGTACATACACACATAAAAACTTTGTTCTGCATATTGCTAATTTTTCTTACATTTTGCATGTTATTCCATATCAGTTCTTACAGACGTATCTTCTTATTTTAAATTACTGCGTAATACCACTTGGCATGGATGAACCATAATTATTATCATCTATTGCTGAATATTTTATCCTATATTTTTCTACTATAAATAACTTTGCAATAAAATCTTCATGTATATGTATATACACACATGCAAGGAAATTTATTTTATGTGTCTTTGTACATGCAATCTGTTAACTAAATCTGGCAGTGAAATTGCTGGGTCAAAAGATATGTACCTTTTAAGTTTTAATAGTTATTACCACATCTCCCTGCAAATATTAAATGAATCAATTTATACTCCATACAACAATGTATGAGATTGCCCCATGCCCACACACGAGGTAGCTCACTGTGTTACCATATGGTTTGATCTTATCCACCTGATAGGTAAGAAAAATAGCATATTTTTTCCTCTATCAACTTTGCAGATATTTTTTAGCTCTTATTTTGGTTGACAAATCAAAGCACAAACTTTAGTCCCTGTCTTTGGTCCTCCCTCAACTCATTGGACCATTAAACTTGTACTATACGGTGATTCTTATTAACTATTGGATTTGTTATGCCATACTAAAGAAGTTTGCCCTTTAGCATGAGGTGTGTCAAGGATAGTTAATTATATTACACAGAAAACCCTTTCAGTAGTCAGATATAAAATGTGATAATAACGTTAACATTATTGAATTAAGGCTACTTAAGAAGTAAGGCTACTTCTTGAGCTTTTAATCATCATCCCAGCCTTCTTTAAAGGCTGACTTCCAATCAATAGAAGTGCTTTAAAACTTCACAGATGGAGTAAATGCAAATCACTAACCCTATTATCTTTTCAGGTCTTGCCTTCATTTCCAAACCTCATCACAGTGTTTATTGTCTCTACTGTGAAGCTGTCATTCAAATGCAAACATTCAAGCTGGGTTGCACACAGAACTGGCAGAAGTTAGTGTGAAGTATGAAAGCTGTTGAGTGGGGGTGTGGGGTTCAAGAGGTCTAGGTTTAACTTCTAGTTCTGCTGTCTTCAGCCAGTCACTTACCTTTTTGATGATGTTTATTATCAGTATAATAAAAAAAAGTTACTTTTCTCTACTTCTCAGGGTTATAGTAAGGCTCAAAGGAAATAATAATTGGAAATGGGTAAAGAGTAAAAAGCAATACAGTTCTTCAATTTTCTTTCTGAAACTTTTTTTTCCTATGCAGGCCCATTCTTTATGTGGCCTCCACCTACTCAAAGTCTCACATGCTGTGCCATCTAACTTGTGTCTCCTGTAATCCAGCTTCATATTTCCCATCAATATCTATCTGTTTTAGGTTTTATCTTTCAGACCCTAATCTATAATCAAAAATATCTGAAAATAATAACAGCTGAATTTATTGAGTACTTACCACATGCCAAATCATAAATTCATTTTGCAATCCCACAGCTTTCACTAGGATAATTTCTGATTACATCGTATTCCTCCCATGTTCTCTCCACTTGCTATGCAAAAACCTTTATATATATTATTCTCACTTAATCTTGGCAACAAATAAAATTGAGTCTATTATTATTCTTGTTTTACAGATAAGGAAACTGAGACTTGGAAAGTGAAGTAATCTGTCCATGATCACCAGCTAAATTGTGGTGGAGCTGTGCTCTGAGTGCCTCAGAAACTGTTCCATAACCCCACTGCTCCACTGCTTCTCCTGAATGCAGAACTAACGTAATGAACAAATAGTTACTCATGCATTACCTTTGAAATTTAATGTGCTCATATAATCATAGAGTCTGAAGTTAGAAAGTCATCTACTTTAATGATCTATCCAACCCTTAAACTTCCTTTATCTTATACCTAAGTCACAATCTGTCTTTTGTTTCAGTAACACCAATGAGGGATCTGTATCATGTCCAAAAAAAAAGTAATCCCTTCATCTTCAGACTGCTCTACTGGGAAGTTCTTTATATTAAGCAAAAATCTTTCTTCCTGAAAACTCCGTCTACTGACATTAATTTTACCCAAGAGCTTTACTGAAAAAACTATAATTCAAATGTTACACAAAATAAATCCCCTGACAATCTCTTCCCCTTCATAAGGTACTCAGTGCACCTTGACCAGGCTGGTCACCCTCACATGAAAACACCCAAAGTCCTCCTCTGCATTTCACCCAAACTACAAGCATGCTCTGCCCAGCTGAGCAAAGAGCAGGACTCCAACCTTCATTGTTACAGATGCTCTATTTCTTCAACTCCCATCTAAGATACCATTAAGATTGTGTGAAGTAATCATATCATGCTTTTGACTCATATTATGAGTTTACATTTCATCAATATTCCTACATTGTTTTTCACTCCTTCTTCCATTTACTGTTAGTTGAAACTGATCATGTTGCAGTTGGGCCACTTTTCTAGAATAGTGGTTTTAACTGAGGCTGTACATTAGGATCCCATTGGGAGCTTTAAAAATATTGATTCCTAGATAGCAGCTGCAGAACTTCTAATTTATTTAGTGTCAGAGGTGGCTCAGGATTTACATCAATTGGGTCTTCCTATATATGTATTATCCCAGTTTGATAACATCTACAGATAAGTCATAATGTTCACACTAAGTCATTGCAGAGTCCTGGAGCCTTCCCTCAAGTTAATATTGGCCAGGTAGACTTTAGGTGTAGATATTCAACCAGTTACAAATCCAAAAATTACACTGCCATTCAGTCCACAGTTTTCTATTTTGTTCACAAAATAATATCAACAAAGACTTTGTTAAATGTCTCACAGAGAGCTCGTCTAGGGCACTGGTTAAAAGTATGGATTCCATACCCACTGCAAATTCAAATCTCACCTGAGTATTATAACTCTACTATACTACATAGCTAGATGACTTTGGGCAGTAGCTTAACCTCTCTGTACTTCAGTTTCCCTAATGCTTACATATGGGATTGTTGTAAAGATTAAACAAGTTTATACATGTAAAATGTCTTGCATATGGTTAGTTTGAAAGTCTACTATCATTCCTGTTATTATTAAGTCTCATTATACACCATTTATTGCATCCACTCCATTTGAGAAGGACAATGATAATATTTGCTGCTGGAGAGCTGATCTGATGGATTAGACAGGCTGAGTAGTGAGAGATGGTGAGGTACATCGGGGCTTATCAATTACAGACCAGGCTCTTCTAGAAGGATATAAAGCACTGCCAAGTCTTTTGAGTCTTAAGCTGTTGCGTGTAGTGCTCTGGTGAATGGTTTTGTTGGTTCAACTATTTGGGTTTAGGACTAAGCATAGTGGGGTATCCAACCCCAGTCTGGGTCTTAGCTATTGTGTTTTGAGGGTGTTAAAGTCACTTTTGTAGTTTATTTTTACTTCAGCTGAAGCTTTTTACAGTTGATGGAGATCAGCTTTATTTTATGTTTACCTTAAACACATTTTTCACTGGATTTTATTAGTTTGGGTTAATCGTACGACCACAGTGGCTGGCATGAAATTTACCATCCCTGGAGTATATTAGCATAGCTTAGCCAAACTTTCATTTATTGCTGGTTAAATCAGTTGTAGCTGAAGCAAGCAATAAGCATCAGAGATCATTTCCAAGCCATACCCATTTTCTTCTTACCCCAATTAAAACATGATTCACAGCCCATTACAGGATTTCTAACTACTTCAGGAGTGGTATTCATTGCTTACTCACCTTACTAAATCACACAAAGTGGCTATGTACTTAAATTACACAAAATCAAAAGCTCTCAGATTAAGAGTTACCTAATTTATTATAACTATACTATTACCCATTAGGCAATAATGAAAATATAGGAAGTATGGGAAAATGTCAGAAAAAGAAGTCATTGCAAATTCATTTCTGAATCTACTTACTCTTGGATATCTTAAAATTTCTTCAGAATGTAGTCTGCCCTCTCCCAGCACACCCCAACCCAAGAATCCTGAGCAAAGAAATCTCCCTTTAACTTGCAGGAAGGAAGGGAGAGTTCTAGATGTAAAGTCATTTCTTCCAATATCTGCTAAAAAACCACCACTAATGAAAAATGAATCAGAGAAAAATGAAACTAGCAATACCACAGATCTCCAAGTGAAATTCACACACCAAATTTGAAATGTGAGCAAAAAGATGATTTGCTAAATGTCCCAAAGGCATTGCAGAGTCCCTGGAAGAAACTAGAGACAGAGGGCTCCTCATCTCTGACAGTCCAGGTGTTCCCTGGGGGAGGCATCTTTTTATCATTCAATTATCATTTGCCAAGAAAAGATAGCTATTGAGCAATATCACCGTTTAAGAAATTAAAAGAAATAAGTCCTTCAAATTAGGAACTTTAGCTTACCCCTCAGCGCCTTTTCCAAAATTTTGAGGACAAATGTTTTGGAAGACTTTTAGGGATTGAAGTTTAGATTATGGATTCACATTGGTGTTTCGGCATAACAAACACATCATACAACCAAATAGTACTGAAGTAAGTAGGAGGACATTGGAGCCAACATGGGGACTGGAGTAGATTAGTTAAGGTAAAAAGGAATCAGAATCTTTTCCTACAGGGCATAGTTTAAATACAAGAAAAGGCCACCAATATCAGTTTAAACTAGTAGAAGAAGTAACTCATAACACAATAACGTTTATGATTAGGCAAAAGTGGAAAACAGATTGATGATTGGATGCAAAAAATATCTTGGGAGATTTAAAATGATCAGATTGAAATAAGGGCATAGTGTTAACAGACATGAAAAAAAAGGGAAGAAAATAGGAATTTGTCCTCTAGGGCAATAGACACTGAAAAATGAACTAGATCATTTGGTGGGTGTAATATTTAATTCAAAGAAGATATGGTTTAGTAGGAAGTACTTTCTTGGGATGGTAGACTGAATTCATTTCCAAAACTTGGGTTAACAGCGCTCACATTCAACTGATCAATTCAGGCTCAAAATAGGATCTGGGTTTGAATGTTGCATAACTGACAGAGAATTGAGGTGGCATTTTAGACTAGAAACAAAAGGTTAGGTTAAAGAAATTACTCCAAACATGTTGTCCATATTATTTATTAACCAACTATAGGTTCTCCTAACACCAAATTCTGTTATAGTATATGTGGTTCATGCCTGTGATTTTTTTTTCTCATTTTGAGAATGAAATTATACACTGATGTCTAGTTTCACCTGTTAAGGATATTAACAAAAAGGAGGGGGGAATATTAGGAAGTGAGAAAAGAGAAGAAAAGTAATACAGAGGCTGAGTGGGCAAAGGGGATTTTGCAATACAGTCTGAAATGAGATGAATATTATCAGAACAGGACCCCTTTATTCCACAGTGAGGTTCCTGATATGCAAGAAGAACATTCAGATCTAGGACAGAACATTCTGCTCTGTTCCAGTGTGGTTAAAATTGGGGTGTCTAGGGTCTGGGAACAGAGTTTTGGTAAACAGCTTAGCATACATACAATTAATTAATATGTTACAAAGTTGTTATGAGAATTCAATAAAAACCTACTTATAAATATTTTAACACCATATGAGGTACACAGTAGGTACATAATAAATATTGTATCTACTATTTTATTCAGCTATAGTGAGTTGAATAATTGAAGGATCCCATAGATTTTCTTCTAAGTCAAGTTTCCAAGTTACTCTGCCTCTCTGAGAAGTCTAGGGGGTGGCAGTTAGAATTAAGTCCTAAATTAAAGAGGATAACTAATATTTAAATAAAGGCCAGAAGAACAGGTAGGGAAGAAGGCATTGAGAGAGGGACCTCTCATTTTGCATCTTAACTACAAAAAAAAATGAATATATAAGTATCTCTAACCTGCTAAGGAAGGAAAATCCTGAAAATGCTATAATTGATAAGGGATGACAATTAGAAATTAATTGTATAATACTCATTATTTATTTAAAATGTTACTGACACTTGTTATTTAATGTACTGCCTTTATTAGATTAGTAATTATAGGAGACCTTCATTTATTATTCAAGATTTTTATTCCATCAGTCCTTTATTTCTTGATGCCATTTTAAGTTTCTCAGATGGTAACTTTCTTTCCCTAGGAGTTGTCAAGCATAAACCCTAACAGTTAAAACAAATCACTTTTACAGGAATGTGGAGCCTCCATTTTGGCACTGGTAAAACCAATTTTCTAGGCCATTACTGGAGACTCACTTTCTTATTTAGAAAGTACACAGAGATTCGAGATCAAATACAGGACACCAGGTCCAAGTTGAATTTTGGCTGAACAACTAAAAATTTTCAGTATTAAGTATATCCAAAATATTGTATGGGATATATACACATATAGTATTATTTATTGTTTTAGCTAAAATTCAAATTTAATGCAGATTTCTATATTTTTATGTGCGAAATCTGGAAACCCTAAAACTTGATGTTCCCAACTTTATTAATGGGAAGTAGAAAAAAAAAAGTAAGTGAAAAAACTGAAAGTAAATGAAGCTTTAAGGTAAGAAGCCACTTTCACACTAAAGTATAATTGTCTTAGCAACATACCTCAAAAGAAACTACAAACTCTATAAACTGCCCAAACTATTATTGGATGTATACAATCAGGAAAGCCAAATTTGGACAGTAATTTCATTTTGCAATCATTTGTCTCAATTAAAACAGGTTTATATCTGCTATTTTTTTGTAACTAGTCATTTTTAAGATGTGCTGAAGCACAACTCAAGATGCTATTCCTTAATACAAAAGTGAAAAGATGCAGGCAAATCACCGAGATTTATATCCTCATGATTTCCTAAATCCTACTACTTATGAAGGAGAAATTGCTACTAAGACTTCAGGCAGATATGCCAAATTAATCCCTTCTTTCCTCTGAGAGAATTTCCTATGTGTTATGTAATATGACAAATTTCATGATTCTAAGACAATTCTGACATTCTAAAAATTGTTTTAAAAGGTTTCCATTTACTAAACATGTTACATCATCAGGAATTTCAAAGAGAAAATGTCAATGTCCTAACTTTCTAATTCTCAATCCACAAATCCAATTTGTCTCATGGTCTTTGGGGAACTAATAAACATGGGATATTTATTTGTAAGTCAAAATCTAAAACCAAGTCCCCTTGACAATCTGATGATGACTTGTGATATAACATTCCCAAAAGAATAGAAGAAAAAAAAGTTTCACATTTTGCTTCATCTAAAAGCACAAAATTGTTTTCTAATTATAATGGTACATATTATACCCTTATTACAATAATAACATTTTATCTTGAGTCTTTACATGTGTAATCACTTAACGTAGGCAAAGATCTAATAATTAACAAGAAAAAAAATCATGAAATTCAGGATTTATGAAGTGTTTTCAGTTCCATTGTCAAGACCACGAGAGAAAAAGCATATTAGCACCATTCCAATATGTACTCTATTCCATCTGCACATCCTTTACCACCATGCAAAGAATCAGCACAAAAATAAATACTCCACTAAATGTCCTGGTAATTTTGATCACCTCTATTTCAAAATGCATTATGACCAGCACAAGTTTCAACTAGGGTTATTTTCTGATCGAATAAAAAAGGCTAAGGAAAGCATTCTTAGCACATTGACAAGTGCATTTTATTTTTATTCTGTGGAAACAAATAAAAGCTGTATTTAATATTAATATAGTTTTAGCATTTGAGGGCTTTTGCTTTTCTAAATGAGACCACTGCATTAAAGGAGGCATTTTTGGGTCAAATTTCTAATGTATCTACAGGCTGTTTTGATTTTATTATTTAACTCACCCTACTCATAGCACATACATGTACCACTAAGTACAAATAGCTTACAGCAAATGTAAGATGTGTTAAAGCCTTTCACTCTCTCCAACAGTGCTCTGGGATGCATTATGAGACACGCAGATAAATATAATGATGAATTGCACAATATAGCCAACAATAGAGAGGTTTTCTACAAAGGTATTGCAAAAAATAAACAAATACTTCACATTTCAGAACATAGCTATTTGGATGTCACATGTTAGCAAAGGACAAAGTGGCAGATATTAGCAACTTTAAATCTGTAGGTCCTGGATTAAACAATATAAAGGAACTTTAGAGAAATGACAAAGCATCTAGAGAGTAGATGAGGTTGAAGGTAAGAGTCTATTATTGAGGGTCTAATTAGGTTCTTCCCATCTTTCCACTTTTTAAAAAAAATCTTCATAGAGATGCCTTACCAGAAGCTATCAGTTTTGACAGTACACTGAAATCCTGGCAGTGAACCATAAATCGACCATTACCATAAAAAGAGCTGCTAAATGAGAAACCATGTGCTCAATATAAAACTAATTTCATGCTTTCAAAAGCACACAGTGGCTTCTAGCAAGATAGTGGCCCTGGGACTTGCTGAGACAGATTGGCGAACACAAATGGTTTGTTCCTGATGCGTCTGCTTAGCCAAGCTTTACGTGTACTGGCAGTAAAAGAGGTTCTCGAGTCTTCTGTCAAACAAATACACACTTAGCTATAACTTTAAAGCTGAAAACAGCTGCCTCAAATAAATATAGCAGGAAAAACACATACACATATATACACACACACCCCATGTGCCATGTTAGCTGCTTCCAATCAAATAAAAATAGATTCCCCTGCCAACCTAATATACTAAACAGACATTTAATAAACATAATGCTATTTAATACATTATAACCCTCACACTTCATTCACACTTAGAAACATAGGAATTAGAGTTTAGCCAAGCCTAAGCAATACCACTCCATCTACTTGGAGGCTAACTTTGAGCCTGCCCTTAACTAGTTGGCTTTCAAATACCATATACTTACAAGGCTATCTCAAACCTTTCCAAGCACAATGATCTAGTAATTTAACCTCTCCAGGTGAGTGCATGTACTTTATGTCTATTTAAATGATAAAATCTGCTACATTAAAAGCATCTCAGCTATTAAAAAACACACTTCATGAAGAAATACTGCTAATTTCCTCTCATTCTCATTCTGCACACTGTCACTAGAAATCAATTACTGTTGGTTGTCCAGTGCACGACCAGTTATAACTTTTCATTATTAATAATGTCGAGTTTAACTAAGTGTCAACTCCAGTACGTAATCCATATCACTTACTTTCTTAGTTATCTTGAAACATAACTTGTCTCCTCCTATCTGTTTTTCATGTCAAAGATTCCACAAAGTACACTTAGTTTATAGCCTTTTTAATATATCTGAAACACATAATAATACTGCTAATTACCTACTTTCAGTAACGATAGCAAATTGCATAATATCACTGACTTGTTCGGAATGTTTAAAATGCAAAGGAAGTCACCTACTGGTAAGATGTCCTCGGCAAACAGCTAGCACAGAAAGAAAGGAATGCTTATCACACCCATGTAAGGAGTTACTTCCCAACAAAATTAAGGAATCATATATTTTGCTCTTCAGTTTTGCTCCTTTGGATGTGTCAGCACGATGCGATAAACACAATTGATGACTCCTCAGAATTCAGTACAATGTACGAAAGAATCTGTTACTGACATCCCAGACCCCAGCAACCAAGTTTTAAATAAAAATGCTCACCTCTGCTAGGAAGTCCACTCCACATCCTGGCAGGGCTTTCACCAGCTTCAAGAGCAACCAAGTTAGATAAACAAAACTTCCAGTTTGTGACCAGGGTAATGCACAGCACTACCGAGACTTGGCTCCAGCCCTGATTATCTGTGTGACAGCACCACGTTATATCAGTGCCGCTCCAAGCCTTCCCAGTTGCTGGCTTATTGCACTGCTCATTGAAAATCCTTTACACGCTGGCAACATTTTAGGGAAGGACAAGCACACTCTGAGTCATTTGTAAAGAAAGCAGAGCAATTTCAATTCTATATCTCCATGCGTGCTGAAACCAGAAGCACTGTCAACGTACAAGTCTGAGGTGGATTTATACTGAGAAACAGGCAACATAAGCCTTCATTATCAATGCATGAAATCAGCTACTGTGATCAAATTCAAGCAAACCACAAAAAGGATATGATTATGAAAGTCTCCACAGATTTATCATTAAACCTTGTGGAATAAAGAATCATCTACTGAAATTGTGTAAATGTTAAAAATAGCTCTGGCTTTTCAACAATGAGCAGGATACAGGAAAGAAATCAGTAGTCTCTGTTATAAGGACTTATAAAGGCTGCATAAACCAAAATAGCTGTAGGTTCCTGGGACTTTTCTATAGACAAGTGAAATCACTGGAGACTATTACAATTATAACAAAAACAATTCCATATATTTGACACAGATGTCCATTAAAGGGCAAATCAAACATCCTTTAACTCCTAAATGCCCGTCTCTAAATTAAAATAATGGTGATAGTTAAAAATGTGCAATGCTATGCCAGCACCAGGACAAAATACTATCAGTTTTACTCTAAGACAATTTCATAAACAATAAAGATTTAAATCTATTCTGTTTAACAAGAAAATAAACATGCAAGATAGATATTTTTAACACTATCATCTTTGCTCATTATTTTAAAAAATCATTAAACCCATGTATTTTTATCCAACTGTCCCCAAATTTATACCTTTGCTTTTTATCATCCTTCCTCTTTTGTTACTAAAATATAAAATGCAAGAGCTTCTTGACACCGTTTTTAGAAGACACAAGGTAGCTATACCCCAGAAAGCAGTAGCTGTGATTTGAGATCACAAAATATACAGCTTTGACATGTGCATGCAAACTGCAAAGCAAAAAAGAAATAAAACGTTTATTAGAAGCCACAAAAATAAACCGGAAGAAATCCCTAGTAGGCGAAATTGACAAAGAACACGTTTAAGTTCTATTCCATTTTTTAGAAAGGGTTTTAGGTTCTCATTGAGACTCTGAGGGCAGAGCAAATTAGAATCCAATAAAGGCAATTCCTGATTTGAGGATCTTCTATAAATGACTGGGTTCAGTTCTAGTAATCCTACTAGCTCTGAGGTGACACAGTTAGAAGTGTCTACAATATGAAACATCTGTGTAAAAATAAGCAGCACGCATTTACATAACACAACATTCTGGAGCAACATTAAACACAGCACTCCCATGGGTATTCTCAATATGTCTCCATATGGAAAGTTGACTCCTTACGGCTGTTGGTTAGATGCCCTTGCTTGGAGACAGATTAGACACACAACTGGACATGCACACAAGCATGTGCGTACACATATACCTACTCCATTGAACACTTGGCCACAGTCACTTTGGCCACCTGAATTCCATTTGTTTTGTGTCTCCTGAAGCCCCTAGGGCAATCTTTGAATGTATTATGAGAAATAGCATTGGGCATCACTGACTTTGCAATTGTTCAGTGTCCTCTCTCTCTTCTGTCCTCTCTGCCCCATCCAACATACACATAAACTTTCCTTAGAAGATAGTCATATAAATTGTTCATGAGAGATTGTGTGCCTAAAAAATTTTTATTATTACCACACATGAAGCTCCGTAGCAATAGTTTAAAATTAAACCAGGAAATTTCATTACAGGTCAATCCCTTATCTAAAACCCTTAGTGCTTGATGCATTTCAGAATACAAATGTTCACAGATTTTAGAAAGGTAATATGCTACATATGCCAGGAATTACATAATGTCTCCATTGGTGGATGTTACATAATGCCACATTGGGGTCTGGGGCAACAACTCTATAATCAGACACATTAACATTCTATAGCAAAACACGTGCATATTCATATACTTTGGGACAAATAAATGCTATAATTTAAGCTCACATTAGTTCAGGTCATGTTTTCCCATCGATATGAATTATAAAATCTTCCAGTTTTCATTGCTTCTTGGATTTCAGGAATTGCAGGTAAGAGACTGTGGACCATATTAATGTTTACCTAAACTGCTATA
The DNA here is from genome assembly GCA_963573385.1 of Cacajao melanocephalus. Classification (NCBI taxonomy): domain Eukaryota; kingdom Metazoa; phylum Chordata; class Mammalia; order Primates; family Pitheciidae; genus Cacajao; species Cacajao melanocephalus. Next base: position 62,840 of record CAUYLG010007562.1, read on the forward strand.
AAGTTATGGATTGGGAAATGGTACCTAAGCAGATGTTCTCTTGCTTAGGCAAGAAATTTGGAGGGTAGTGTTACTTTAATGGATGGGCAAAAATATGAGGAAAGGTGCTACTAAGACTGAAAGACAAAGCAGAGCAGAAATGTGGCATAATGCACAATGACAAAACTAGGACATGGAAAATAAAGGCAAGGAGAAGCCACTCAAAATTACTGAATCAAAAAAAAAAAACAACCCAAAACATAATAGTACTCACTGACTGCTTAAACTTTATATCCACTAGTGTGAAAGGCACTGGACATATATATATATATATATATATATATATATATTTTTTTTTTTTTTTAGCAACCTACCTTCATTTTCAAAAGGAAATTTTAAAAGGAAGGATGTATCTTCAGAGTGATGCCAAAAACATTGGGTTATCCCACCCTCTTCTCATTGTGCCCAAAAACAGAATACCCATAATGTTAAACAGTGCATGTGACACTGTCAGAAACAAACAAAAAAATAAGTTTTGCCCTATGAAGTAAAGATTTCTGTTTATTTGTATATACTATATACTACTTGCTATAGAGGTTCTTTAGAATCCATTTTAGTAAAAAGTAGCACTATTTTCTGCCATCAAGAGTCAACTGTTTAATTTTAAAATCCATTTTAAAAACATACGTTCTCCAAAAAAACAAGAATAATGTGTTGTATTTTCTTGGAGTCTTTCCTATGACATTACACAAATAAATACTTTTCTTTAAGTACATTAAAGAACTTTAATATAGCAGAGCATTGACACTACACTAAGACTTTGGGTTTACAGAACAGTTACGGACTTCAAAGAGCATTTACTGGGTGCATTTTGGGGCCTAAACGTGCACTAGGGAAGCATCCAGGAGGCATTTATGTGGAGCGTGGTCCTTCTAATCACTGAACAAACTATACTAGAATGTGTGGCTCTTAGTATATGGAATACAATCACAAAGACATTTTCTATGTGGAGAAACTGTATTTATTTTTTTGACAATACAACATAATTTGGTGAATTCTTTTCTTAGCAACCAAAATGGTGCCCCGATGGTTTGATGGAGTTACAGCAGCTCCTAAAAGTAACTGACTATCCTATAGGATGAGTGACACTTCAGGGCTATGATTTAAAAAAAAGGTCCCCATACCTTTTACGTCAAGTCTATAAAATGATAGATAATTACTCAGCGAACAGGACAAGAGTCTCTGGATTGCAGTGCAGGCTCACCAGAAAGCAAGCTCTTGAAATGAAGTTGGTTAACATTATGTGAGTGCCAGCACACTCGGCCCATTAAAAAGTAAAATATCCAGCCCTTACACCTCCTTCAAACTCCATGTAATCAGAAGAGCAAACGTGTTTCACAGCTGGCCCAAAAACAAGCTCAAGAAAAACTGTTAAGTGCCAAGGACATATACCAACCACATGGTCAGCTGTAGCATTCCACAGGGATGTCTAACCCAGAACATTGTCCAACAGTCTCCTTGGCTGTGACACTGTTAAGATGTAGAGTCAAATGTCTGTGTGAAGAAAGTCCAGGTGAAAATACACTCATCCCCCAGTGGAAATTGAACTCACTAATTACCACTGGGTCCACTACTGAAAACCCTTCTCCCTAGATTAGTTTAAAATGGATAACACTTCTATTTCAGACAGACACCAGGATTTTAAATATGTCTTTGATTTAAATCACTCAGTCACACAAACACTTGCCATGATTGTCTGAGACTCAGTTTCCACACTGAAAGGTATCAGTATTTGGTTTTCAAAATCTAAAACCCACACTTGATGTTAAGCAACTCTTATCTTTTAATATATATAATACGTAAAAGTTTATATTCCAAAGCATTCTTAAAGAAAAAGACAATCCACCCTTCACTAAAGGGCCAACCACTCTTTTTAATCATTTTATCAACGTTCCATTCAAACTCTTTTATGTATCAATCCCTTAGAGTTCTGTACTTAATCCACACCCTTGTATAATCCACATCCTTTGCACAGTTTTTAACCACACGTACAGAATATGGAGTTGTTCCATAATGATTTTTTCAAGTCGTCGTCAGGTGTGGTTTTAGATTTCTGATACCATTGAAAACGGCTGGAGCTCTGTCTCAAATTGAAAGCATTTGTGTGGCAGGGGGTGGATAGAGTTGTTAACTTGAGACTTCACCCTATCTCCAAATTTCTCTGCTCTCTTTCCCAAGGAACTTCAATCTCAATAAGCCCTACAGTATCAGTCTCAATTAAATCTATCTGGGGAGAACAGATAAAGGACACCAACTCTTAACCTTGAAGAATCGAGTCAGGATTTTGTAAAATACTTAGACACTAAAAAGTGATCAATTCTGAGTAAGACAATGAATTAGAAAAGTATATCAATATTCCTTCTACTATATGTATCATCACTGGGTCTGAAGAACTACAAGTAAGAGACAATTTCTGAGTTCTCTTAAAAGGACTTAGGATTGATACAAAGAAAAGCAAATGCCTCCTTGCAAAGGTGCAATTTGACATATTTTGACCAAGGCCTTTTCCTCTGCAAAGTTTGTCCCTTCATTAAAAACCATAAGCCATATGGGCTCTATCCAATACATGAATTGTATAATTATTCTATGAAAGGAGTTTTCTGAACTTATTAAAAGGTTTAAATAAATAAGTATATTGTAAATAATTTAACTCACCTGCCTCACACTGAAATGATTTACTTACCTAGCGCACTTAGTGGTAGAAAGTCAATGATTTGTTATACATTCACCATGGTGATTATATTTTGCAAAAGTCAGATTTCTTGGTAGAATAACAAATGTCAAGTTGATTCATCAAAATTAAGTCAAAGCAAGCATTTAAAACTATGTGTTTCCACTGAAAAGGTAAAATACATGATCATACTAATGAATTCTAGCCTTATCCCTAAATCTGTCATAGAAACCTAAGGATGCATCATTCAACATTTATGCTCATTCCTAATATCTTTTAAAATGGAGATTTTTCCAGACATAGAGCAATATTAATATATTTAAGTAGTAATTTTTATTCCTGAAAACTAGAGAAAGATCTCTCCTGCAATTCTGAAACATTCACTCACCCCTCACCCTGCCAGGTCTCCCCTATAGATTCTCCCTAATGAATACAGGGTGCTCAGAAAGTCTGTCAAATGAGCATGCTCCTGCCCACACATGCATGTCCACACACTGCTTGGTGTGCTATTTCTTTTCTTTCCATACACATTAATAGGTTCCATCAGAATGTTGATGTGGGCAAGGGAATGAGGAAACTATCATACTTTCAATATACTCATGGCACCATCTTGTGGTAATTCTATGGTATTGCGTTTTTCAAGTTTAATTTTTAAAGTTCTTCAAAAATGTCTGAGAAAACACATTTGACGATAAATTTAACATTTTAAATATGCATGAGATGAAATATTATTAATCTGGCCTATGTATTTAAAACCCCCCACACATATTTTGATAATATCTATCATTAGTGTCCTAACCCCAGAAGCCATTTAATACCAATAACTGTTTCTTGAATGTAGAATAGGAATGAAATTAAGAAATATTAAGGGATCCCTGAGGATCCTTGGGGCAATAAAAGAACACCACCGACTATACCAGCAAAAAATAAGTAAAATTATGCATAACTCCAACTGACAATCCATTTTCCAATCCCGCACTCCATTCCCATGTCCAAACTACTATTCTGCTTCCTGCTGCAAAATACCCAGGTTTTATCACCCTTATCTTCTCCTCTACCCCAAATGTCCTCACTTTAAAATCTACTCAAGCTCAGTTTAAAATTTCTAAGGCCAAATAAAATATGCCACTTGTTGAATCAAGAGGCAGATCCTATTTTTTCACCCCTTGAATTTGAGCTGGCATTGTGCCTTAGGTCATTCCTGCTGCTATAACAGAATACCACAGACTGAGGTGATTTTTAAATGACAGAAATTTATTTCTCACAGTTCTGAAGGCTGAGAAGTCCAAGATCAAGGTATCAGCAGATTTGGTGTCTGGTGAGTAGTTGCTCTCCTTCCAAGATGACGCCTTGTTGTGGAATCCTCCAGAAGAAACCAATGCTGTATCCTCACTTGGCGGAAAAGCAGAAGGAGCAGGCAGCTCTTGAAGCGTCTTTTATAAGAGCACTAATCTCTTCATAATGGTGGAGGCCTAATCACCTCTCAAAGGTACCACCTCTTAATACTATCACCCATTGGGGTTTAAGTTCTAATGTATAAATTTTAGAGAGACACAAACATTCAAACCGTAGCACCTTGTGACTAGCTCTGACCAAAAGAATGCAGTAAGTTGCAGCTTCTGTTCTTGCTTTCTTGCAGAACTGCTCTGTGACTGCTGGGTAGCAGAGCAGAGCCTGGTCTAATCCACTGGTGAGAATTATCCAGACTACATCCAGCAGCAACTGCCAGATGCATGTGCAAAGCCATTTAAAACATCTAACCCAGTTACCCTGCAGCAGCCTGCAGCTCCATGGGTGTCCACCAGTGCATCCAGCACAAGAACCACATTGCTGAGCCCAGCCCACATTTCTGACCCACAGAATCATGATTAAAATAAAACATTGTTTTAAATTTTTTTCTGAAAGCTTCTGCCTACCTTTCCAAACTTCTCGTTTCCTTCTATTAATAATTGTCTTACTCAGTTCAGCCACATCTCAGCTTTTTAGACGCACCCAGCTTTTCCTCAGGTTGAGATTTTGAGCATTCCCCTCACTCTCTTTGGATCATTTTTCTCCATTCTCTTTGCTTGACTTTTTTTTTTTTTTAGTCATAAAATTTCAATCTTAAATGAGAATGGATACCAGAAGGCAGGATGTTAGTCACTAGCCACCATACATAGAGAACTAATATGGTCAGTTTTATCTGGACGTGGGAAGCTGTGGATAGGTCATGGAAAATAAGCTTGCAATTGTTTGGTATGCTGGGGAAGAAATACCTAAGTGAGTTGTCTAGAATCGATGCAGAGGCTCCTAGTTGACATAAACCAGATTGACAGAGAGAGAGAACTCAGGACAACTTAGCTCTGAATTCCAGCAGCTGCCTCTGACTTTCTTATCTATGTATTTGCAGCTGTTTTTCCTGTACCTCTGTTCCCACAGGACCAGAAGTCCCTTCTTCCTGTTCTAATTCCTTTATACCTTTACAAAGGGATATTCCTTTTTCCCCAAATCATACTTCACTCCAATAATAAGAAGCTATTTATAGTTTGTACCTATATGCATCTGCATTGCTGTTCCCTAAACCTGGAATGTTTTATTCTTGAATAATTTGAAACTCATCTTCGAATACTCATCTCAAAGATCACCTCCTCTGGAAAGCCTTCTGACCTCCATAAAGTTAATCATTCCTTTTTCTGCGCCGTATTTACCTTACAGGTAGATCTGTCATTGTTCTTAGCATAGCATATTGCAATTCACTTATTTAAATATTTATCTTCTCTTGATACTTAAGATATTGTTTTATTAATCTCCATAAAGTAGCAACTTGATAATACTTTAAATAAGAAAAATCCCCAAGTTTGTGTTTGCTATTATCTCTAATCATGCTACTAGAAAGCTGGGGGTTTTAGGTGGTCATTTTTATTATAATGTTTAAATGAAATTTTTATTAAGATAATTGGAGATTCACATGCAGTTGTAAGAAATAATGGATTTCTCTTGAAACCCTTGCCCAGCTTCTACCCATAGTAAAAATTTTTAAAAGCTATAGAATAATGGTGTAATCAGGATATTGAGATTGATCGGATGTACAAATCTTATTCAGATTTCCCCAGTATTACTTGTATTCATGTGTGTGTGTGTGTGTGTGTGTGTGTGTGTGTGTGTGTGTGTGTGATCTGTGTAGATCCATGTATCCCCCACCGGGGATCTCTCATGTTGCAGTTTTGTATCCACATCTACTTCCTTCTTGAAACTCACCCCTATCCCTTACCAACCACTCATTTGTCCTCTACTTCTACAATTTTGCTATTTGTACAAATGGAATCCATACAGTATCTTTTGGGGACTGGCTTTTTCCACTCAGTATAATTCCCTGAAGACCCATCAAAGTTGTTGTGTGTATCAAGGGTCCACTCCTTTTTATTGTTGAGTAGTATTCCTTACTGCAAATGTACCAAAGTTTGTTTAACAAGTCACCCCCAAAAGATATCCATGTCAAATCCTTGGAATCCATAAGAACTCTTTTTTTGTAAAAAGGCTTATTGCGGAATGTGATTGTTAGTGATCTTGAGATGAGGAAATAACCCAAGATTATACAGGTGAGCTCTAAACCCAATGGCTAGCATCCTTATGAAATAAGGAGAAAGGAGATTTGAGACAGAAGACAAGACACAGACACACAGAGCAGAAGATGCTGTGAAAACAGAAGCAGAGACTGGAGTGATGTAGCCACAGCCCAGGAATTCATGGGCAGCCATCAGAAGTTTTAAATTTTTATGTCTTTACATTTAAATCTATAATTCATTTTGAGTTAATCTTCATATGGTGTGAGATTTAAGCCTAACCTTTTTGTTTGTCTGTTTGCCTATAGCTGTTCAATTACTTCAGGACCATTTGTTGGAAAGGTATTCTTCCTCCATATACTTGCTTTTGTACCTTTATCAAAAAAATCAATTGAGTATGTGTGTGGGTCTATGTCTGGGTTCTCTAATCTTTTTCCTCTCTCTCTAATAAAACCACTGTTTTGATTAATATATAGTAAGCATCAATATTGGATAGAGAGATCCCTCCTTTTTTCTTCTTTGTCAAGTCTTAGCTAGTAGCTAAACTAGCTAATAGGTCTGTGCTTTTTCATATAAATTTTAGCATAAGCTTGTCTATGTCTACAAAAAAGACCTTGCTGGGATTTTGACAGAAATTTCGTGAAAACTATAGATCAGTTTAAGGAGAATTTCCATCTTAATCTTGTTGAGTTTTGTAATCTTGATTTCTAAACACATGGTATGTCTCTCCATTTATTTAGGTCTCTGATTTCTTTTCTCAGCATTTTGCAATTTTCAGCATACAGATCCTACACATATTTTTTAAGTATATATCTAAGTATTTCATTTTATTGGAAGTGATTATAAATAGTATTGCATTTTAAAATTTTGATTTCCATATGTTCATTTTTAGTATATAAATATAATATGCGATTGATTTTTTTTTTTTTTTGAGACAGGGTCTCACTCTGTCACCCAGTCTGGAGCACAGTGGTGTGACTGCAGCTCACTGCAGCCTCAACCTTCTGTGCCCAAGCAATCCTCCCACCACAGCCTCCCGAGTAGCTGGGATTATAGGTGTGCACCATCATTCTCGGCTTCTTCTATTTTTTTGCGGGGTGGGGAGGCGAAACAGGATCTCACTGTGTTACTCAGGCTGGTCTTAAACTCCTAGGCTCAAGGGATCCTCTTTCCTCAGTCTCCCAAAGTACTGAGATAACAGGCTTTCACTTCTTTTGTTTTTCGTACCTTATTATAGTGGCTAGAACTTCCAGAACCATGTTGAATAAGACAATTGACAGTGGACATCCTTCCCCTCTTTTCGGTCTTAGGAGAAAAACATTAAGTCTTTCACCTTAAGTATGATGTTGCCTGTATGCTCTGTTTAGATGCTTCTATTATATCAAGGTAGTTTCCCTCTATTCCTAGCTTGCTGAAAATGTGTATTGGGTTTTCTCAAATGCTTTTACTGTATTAATGGATATGATCATATGAATTCTTTTCTTTAGCTTGTTGATATGGTAGATTATTATTATTGTTATTATTTGAGATAGAGTCCCACTCTGTTACCCAGGCTGGAGTGCAGTGGCATGATCTCAGCTCACTGCAACCTCCACCTTCCAGGTTCAAGTGATTCTCCTGCCTCAGCCTCCTGAGTAGCTGGGACTACAGGCACACACCACCACGCCCAGCTAATTTTTTTGTGTTTTTAGTAAAGATGGGGTTTCACCATGTTGGCCAGGCTAGTCTTGAACTGCTGACCTCAGGTGATCTGCCTGCCTAGGCCTCCCAAAGTGCTGGGATTACATGTGTGAACCACCGTGTCCAGCTGGTAGATTATTAATTTTTAAATGATGAGCCAGTTTTGCATACCTGGAATAAATCTCACTTAGTTATGGTATATAATTCTTTTCATAAATTGCTGGATTCAATTTGCTTATATTTTGCTGAGAATTTTTTAGTCTAAGTTTATGAGATACTATTCTGTGGGTTTTAAAAAATATCATCTTTGTCTGATTTTGGTATTAGGATAATACTAGCCTCATATAATAAGTTGGGAAGTGCTTCCTCTCCCTCTGTTTTCTGAAAGCAACTGTTTAAAATTGGTGTCAATTTTTTAAATCCTTGGTGGAATTCTCCACTGAAACCATATGAATCCAGAAATTTGTTTTTTAAGTGCTTTGTAATTATAAATTCAGCTTCTTTGATGGATAGGCCTATTCAGACTGTCTACTTTTAAATTTATTTTTATTTTTATTTTTGAGACAGAGTCTTGCTCTGTCTCCCAAGCTGGAGTGCAATGGCACAATCTCAGCTCACTGCAACCTATGCCCCCTGAGTTTAAGCGATTCTCCTCTCTCAGCCTCCAGAGTAGCTGGAATTACACAGGCATGTGTCACCACACCAGGCTAATTTTTGTATTTTTAGTAGAGATGGGGTTTTACCATGTTGTCCAGGGTGTTCTGAACACCTGACCTCAGGTGATCCACCCACCTCAGCCTCCTAAAGTGTTGGGATTACAGGCATGAGCCACTGCACATGGCCCAGATTGTCTATTTTTATTTTAGTTGAATTTTAGTTATTTATGGTTTATGAAGGACTGGTTCATCCTTCTAACTTGTCAAATTTATAAACACAAGTTTTTCGTATTTATTATATTTTTAATTGCTGCAAGTTCTCTCATAATATCATGTATCTCATTGGTACCTTCTTTCTTTTTGTCTTTGTCGGTCTTGCTAAAAGTCTATAAATTTGATTTTTTTTAAAGAATGAGATTTCTGTTTTATTGACTTTTCCTCTATTGCTTTCCTATTTTCAAGTTCATATATTTTTGGTCTAGGTCTTTATAATACTTTCTTCCTTCTGTTTGCTTGTGGTTTGGTTTTTCTATTCTTTTTCTAGTTTCTTGGTTGGAAACTTATTTATTTGAGAACTTTTCTCATTTCAAATATAAGCATGTAAGGCTATAAATTTCTAGCTCAATACTGCTTTAGCTTTATCCCACATATTTTACTATGCTGTGCTTTTTTGTCATCTAGGTTTTCCTTTGACACTTCTTTGATTCATAGATTAAAAGACATATTGTTTAATTTTCTTGTTGTTTTTCTACTATTAATTTCTACTTGATTTTATTATGGTCAGAGAAAATATTGTATATGATTACAGTTCTTTAAAATGCATTAAGATTTGTGTTATGGTCCAATATATGGTCTACGTTTGTGAATAGTTGTATAGGCACTTGGAAAAGAGTGTTCTACTGTTATTAAGTTCTATATAAATTAATTAGATCCTGTTAGCTGATTGTATTGTTCAGATCTTTTATATTCTTCCTGATTTTCTGTTTAATAATCCCATCAGTTGCTGAGAGTGGGTCCCCAATTGCAAGTGTACATTTATCCATTTCTTTTTTCTGCCCTATGAGTTTTTGCTTCATGTATTTTGAGACTCTGTTGTCTGGTGCATGAACATTTAGGAACATTATGTCTTTTTGGTGAGTTGACCATTTTATCAATATGTAATGTCTCCCTCTGTCTCTAGTAAATTTGCTTTCTACTTCATCAGATATTAATATAGCTACCCCTGCCTTTATTTTTTAAATTGCTGTTTGCATGATATTTCTTTTCCATCCTTTTACTTTCAATATATCTCTTACTGATTTTGAAGTGAGTTTCTTGTAAGCAGCATATAGTTGGGTCATTTTTTTTAATGCACTCTTTCTTTTGATTGGTTTATTTAAGCTATTTACATTTAAACTAATTATTGATGTTAGCACTCAAGTTTAATATTTTATTATTTGTTTTCTGTTTTTTCCTTTGGTTCTTTGTCCTCTGTTTCTCTGTTCTTTGTCCTCTGTTTCTCTGTTCTTTCTGTTCTGTGGCTTACTTGAACACTTTTTAGGACTCCATCTTAACTTATTTATAATATTTTTGGTTGTATCTCTTTGCATAGTTTTTATAGTGGTTTCCATTAATATTATAATGATATACATATGTGACTTATGGCAGACAACTTATTGGTATCAGCATTTAACTTCCCTGCTTTTAAATATCATTGTTTTTAGCATCAGATGATTATAATTTGTTTCAGTCATCAAATACGATTTATAAAATTCATGAAGTAAATGATAATATAATGATTAATTTTATATGTCAACTTGACTGAGTCACTGGATGTTCAGATATTTGGTAACACATTACTCTCAGTATTTCTTCCTGCCTGACTGCCTTCCACCTGTGACGTTAGTTTCTTTTCCTGCCTTTGGACTCAAATTGAAACATCAGCTCTTCTGGGGTCTTGAGTTAGCCAGTCCCCAGACTAGAACTACACCCTCAAATCTTCTGATTCTCAAGTTTTTTGGACTTAGATGGGAATGACACCATTGGCTGTCCTGGGTCTCCAGATTTCCTACTGATCTTGAGAACTGGAGATCTCTGTAATCGTGTGAGCTAATTCCTTTCCCCTACTGGTTCTGCTTCTCTGAAGAACCTTACTACAGGTAGTTTACTATGTACCATGTGTCTATTCTTTCCATTGTTCTTTCTTCTTTCCTTCTCAAAGCCCCAAGATTCATTCTTTCACCATCTCCTTTCTAGTTGAAAAATTTCCTTTCGCCAATATTTGAGGATAAACCTGCTAATGATAAATTATGCTGCCTAGTACAAGTACCATCTCATGTGATGATAGTTATTTAATTTCAGGCAGTTGTGACTTACCCCAGAGTTGCATCTAGATTTGGGGTGGTTGAGGGTGGTTATGGGCTTACATGGTGCCAGGGCTCAGGCAAGAGTGTTTATGACCTGGCTGTCACTTCTGCACATGGACATCTGCTGAGGCATTTTTATTTCTGTCTGATATTTAGTCATTAGTTCATGCAGGAACTGTGAGCTATTTATTTGCTGTTATACATGGGAAATATTATCCTGCCACTGTCCCAGTCCAACAGAAAAGACTACTTCCCTGTGGTTCCCAGGCTCAACCAGCAGCTTCTACACTCACTAAGCCCAGAGAAATTATGAGACCACCTCAGGTCCTTCAGCCCATCCTTACTAGGGGCCAGGAACACCAGGGTCAAACTGCCTTTGTGGACCCTATGAGGAATAGAAACACACAACTACTTTGTCCAGAAGCCAAGACCCATCTGTGGTTTCTGTTATTTCCACTTACCCCTTGGAACTGGTTGGGGAAAGCATTAGGGATCTTCTACATGCAAACTAAGTTACCTCAGCTCTCTTTGCTTTCCCATTTGATTCTCTCTTTCACAGCCCAGAGTATTCATAAAACATTTGGCTAGGGAGAATGTGCTTGGAAAAGGATTTTGCTGCTACTTATCATAAGTCCCTTGCTCACTTTGGTACACTGATCACACACACACACACACATACACACACATGTAGCAGACTGGTTTCAGGTACACTCTAAGAATATTTCAGGACTCCATATTTGGGTCCCCTTCCACGAACACTCCCTTCGTGAAAGCCTGTCTTCCCCTCTTAAACTCCATCTCTCTCTATTCCCTTCCATTCAGTGTGGAAGCTGTCTTTCCTCTCCTGGATTCCATCTTTTCTTTCTCTCACTCAGTGTGAGAGTTAGCTGTTTCTTTCTCTCTCCTTCTCCTGTTTCTCTCTCTCTCTCTAAATAAAAAAAGAACATTTCTATTGTTCTAAAGCTCAGATCTAAAAGTTCTTTTAATACTAAGTTTGGCAGAGGAACTTCTAGTGGTTAGGGGTCACTCACCTTTTATTCCCAGAAACAAGACTCAACCATCACCCTGTGGACCCAATTCCCATTCCTGTCAACTCCAACACTATAAAATTGACCCAGAAGAGGAGAAGTCACCTCTTAAATTAACAGTTTCTTGGAAAGAATATCTGCTACCACATTTTTTTTTCTCTATGGGAGTGAAATGGCTTTGATTTTCTTCCCTGTGTTTGTTTTCTGGGGCTGCTGTAAAAATGTATCACAAACTAAGTGGTTTACACAACAGAAAATTATCATCTTATAGTTCTGGAGGCTAGAAGTCAAAAATCAATGTGTTAGTTGGGTTGGTTCCTTCTGAGGGCTATGAGGGAAGGATCTGTTCCAGGACTCTCTCGCTGGCTTGTAGATGGCTGTCTATTCCCTGTAGCTTTTCTCATATCATCTTCCCTCTGTGTGTATATCTGTCTCTATGTCTGAATTTCCCTTTATTTTTTGTAAGGATATCAGTCACATTGGATTAGAGCCCACCCTAATGACTTCATTTTAACTTAATTACCTCTGTAAAGACCCTAGCTCTAAATAAGGTCTTATTCTGAGGTAATAGAGACTAGAACTCCAATACATCTTCTTTTTTGGTGGAGAAACACAATTCAACCCATAATATTCACTGAAGCCAAGTGACAGGCAAAAAAAGGACGACTGGCATTTTGTTTCTTGTTTAGGTGCCTGCTTTGTCAGTGGGCTTGCCAGCCTCCCCTGTGCTACCTGAGCAGGAAAGAAAAGCCCCCCCCGAGTACACTCCACCTGTACTTGCCTGGGCCCCAGCAGTTCCAGGTTTTCAAGAGGAATGTTCATTCTCAGATGGATTCTGTGACCTCCAGCCCCAGGCATTGATGCATACGAAAACGGAAGACACAATCTTACCAGGACTACCACAGTGTGGAAGAAAGAGACACATAGAGTCAAGGAATTAAGCCTTTTGCTAATAACTATGAGTAAGCTGGAAGATGCAGCTATCCCACAAGGGACTCTCAATGCCTAAGAAACCGTCTGGGGGGATTCTCTTCATCCACAGGGTCTGTTAGGAGCATGCATGACCCACAGAGACAGCCAAAATAGTAACCATCAATGAAGAACAACAGCATTGCCACCTTGTGGAGGCTGTAAGGTAAGGTTAACCTCTGCCTTTCCATCCTTCTATGGTTTCCTACCACTAGGCTGAAGAGCAGGCTGAGGCAGGGGCAGGGTAGAAGCTCATGTGCCCAGCCCTCCACTCTAATTTCTAGAGTCCGTGTAGACAAATCTTAATTTGGCAATATAATTGTTTTTATAAATACAACTGAATCTACTAAATTAAAGAATCTTTCTGAATATACAAAAGTGAGAAGTTAAGAATTGAGAGGATGTTAAGGGAGCTGCTATCTAGCAGGAAACACAAATTTGATAGATCAAAACTGAGGAAAGTGACCAAAATAAAAATGAAATGATATGAGGCTTGAACCTCATTAAGTGGAGACTCTAAATAGTAGATACTGTGCACGTGCACACATATCAGCACTAGGTATATTCCACCTGCTATTTCACTTAGCATTATATCATGGACAATTTCCCCTATCACAAGGTATTCTTCAGAAATATAATTTTTAATGACTATGGTATTTATAGACATTTACATTCCAACAGATGTAATTTAAACCTTTACTCAGGCTATTTGTGCTCTAACTTAGCTATCATTTTGAACACAACACTAAAATATATATGTACATATACATATATATATACACATACATATATATACACACATATACATATATATACACATATACATATACATATATATATATGCACCCACACATATACATACATATACTTTTTCTTTTGAGACAAAGTTTCGCTCTGTTGCCCAGGCTGGAGTGCAGTTGTGCAATCTCAACTCACTGCAAACTCCACCTCCTGGATTCAAGCGATTCTCCTGCCTCAGCTTCCTGAGTAGCTTGGATTACGGGTGTGTGCCACCAAGTCCATCTAATTTTTGTAATTTTAGTAGATACAGGGTTTCACCTGGTTTCCCAGGCTGGTCTTGAGCTCCTGGCCTCAAGCAATCTGTCTGCCTCGGCCTCCAAAGTGCTGGGATTACAGGGGTGAGCCACTGGGCCCGGCTGTAACACTAACTATATTTTTAGTATTTAACTGTAGGTAAATTAATATACCTTGGAATTATTATAATTATCATAATAGAAAATGGAAAAATAATTTTTCTACCATTATAAGTATGTATCTTATATCCTGTAAGTTCCTTTACTTTCTTTCACAGCATGTTAAGTATTGACTGAAAAAAACAGTTTAATGAAATTAAACAATCGACTGAGTAAAAAGTAGTTAGGTTTGGCTTAAAATATAAAAATTATTTATTTACAACACACCAAGAAACATGTAATGGCACTGAGTGAAATGCCAACAAATGTTTTCTCTGCATCATCTCACTTCAAGCTGAGGCCTCATTACAGAGCAAACCTTTGCTAGAGTAGAATTTGGAGCCCTTCCCTCACATTTGGGAGGAGGCTTATCTTGGCCTCCCACTTCAAACCTTGGGAGGAAGCCTGCCTTTTGTAGAAATCTTCACCACACATAAAGGTAAATATCACATTTTTCTTTAATTCTGTCACAGTGAAGACAGTCAATAACCAGCAATGTGGAGGAAGAGGTGCTTCCCAAGGATAAGATAAGGGATTTGAAAGATTGTTTAGAATTCGGGACAGAGGCAAAAATGCAAAAATTCCTGAGCTTCTGCCTCTATCCAGCCCACAAGGAAATGGTGAGAGGCAAGTGAAAGCGATGGATGGATGATGGTGCTGGATTTCAGAGGGAAGCCTTGTTGGTTTTGGCAGTGCCTGTTCCTATTGTTAGAACACCCAGCACACTGCTGGCAACTCTCTAAAAGAATATGACAAGTTTAACATGCAAGATTAATGCTCCTCTCCTGCATCATAGGATGTTATAAATAAAGCTGTAGCTTTTTATATACTATCAAGTGGTATGCCACCCAATAGAAAGCAGATAAAGGAAACCCAAGAAAGCTAATTTTGAGAGAGGGGAAAAAATGACATCACTGATCCATTTTAAAACACATTTCAAAATACATTCAGAAGTGTTCACACACTGTGGGGATACAGGAAGTCTCTGGCCCAATATACAAATTGTGCGTGTGTGTGTACACATGTGTGTGCCAGTGCATATGTCAGTGGATGTAACAAATATTTCGAGAGGTGACAAACAGCTCATGGGTTTTACCTGTAGGAGAAAGAGTACATGTTATCAGGGTGGCCCAGTTTTAAGGTAAAAATTAAGTGTTGTTCTAAATCCTTCATTTTCTAGACCAGGACCACCTCTCCCCATAGCACATGGAGCCCAGGACACTGCCTCCTACCTGTGCTGCTGTTGCTGCTGGGGCTGGCCTGTGTGGGCGGTGGGGGCTGCCCATCACTCAGCTGCTTCACTCGTTTGCGGTGGGATTTGCCATTGGAATGTACCTGAGCCTGGGCTGCAGAGTTCAGCTGGATGTTGCACACTTCACAGAAGGAGAACAGAATTTTCTTTTTCTCTTTGCTCAGCTGGTCCTCAGGCCTGTCACTCTTTATCCCCTTTTCTTCAAAGCCCCGTAGAAAATTTGCCATATTCATGATTCCATCTTCAAGATGGTTGTCAGGGCTTAAGGAGTACCTCATGCCTGAAAAACAAAACAAGTACAAGTGCTCCTGAAATTATATATGCCTTCTTATTTTCTAGTATCATTACCATGAATCTTTAATGGTTTGTTTAAGTTAAAAGTTGCCCAGCTACTCAGTGGTTACTCCTAGAAAAAAATCATCAAAAGTACCTAAATAAGCAAGTACAGTCTTTGAACATGAGTTCCTTGTGCCTTGGGGTTTTTCAGCAGAAGTTCCTTTTGCCTGGAGCACTTTATACTCCATGCTTCCCCCTCTTCCCATCACCTCTACCCTCTTTACTCTGTTAACTTCTGCCTGCCCATGAAATCTCAGCTGTCAAATCACCTTCTTCATGAAAACCTTTTTGACCCTGAACACAAGGCAAGATGTGGCTATATGCTCAGATAGTATTATGTGACCTAACTTCATAGCACCTATCAGAGTGTGCATCTCTTAGGTATTTGTCAATTACTTGGCTTATGTCTGTCTCCACATTAGAGTATGAGCTCTGTGAGGACAGTCACTTCATCTCTGGATATCTCTTAGGCCCTACAACCACACCTTTTACGTAATAGGCATTCAAATTTTACTGAAGGAAGGAATAAATGATGTTATGAATCCAGAATTGTGAAAATGTTCATGTATAGACACAAATGTATATACAATCTGCATACACCTGGGCATGTACAGATACATGCCTTAACTAAAGGGGAGGTAACAAAGACTGAAACATTGTATGTCTGCAACTTACATTGGGTTGTGTTCTAAAAGTCTCCTTATAAGTCAGTCGACAGGAATTTGGACATATTTTGTTATCCTTGTAGTAAAACAAATTGTTTTTAGGTTTCCAGTTTAGCCCATAAACGTCAACTTAATATTTGATGGAGTTGAAATGTAGAACATCTGAAATACAAAATAATATTTTAGTAAACTGCTAATTGAAAAAGAGTAAAATAGAATAAGACATGATTTTGCATATTTTAAAGTGTTGATGTTTTCTTCATTTGTTTAGATAAGAGCATAGAAGTAGATTATAAACTAAGGAAAGATTCAAAAGGGATTTTCTGAACCTTGAGACCTTTGATTGATGAAGACTGCCTTGACATTTTATTTTGTCCAGTGCCATTTCATGTAATTTTTCATTTTAGTTGATACCAGGAATATGAGAATTTTCAAAATTATCAGTGGGATTATAACATTTTGGTTTACAATTTGAGTAAATAAAAAAGATGCTTCCCAAAAAGAAAAGGGAGGGCAATTTGGCTAAAATTAAGAGAAAAAGGTGCATGTGAGAAAGAATGTCTGAGGTGGCAATGTTGTGCCATAAGAGATGAAGAGGTTATATGAAGGAAGGATTATGGCTTGTAAGGGACTTCTGCTTATGGAACAAACTCAGGGGATGCAAGGTATTGGCTTTCAACAGTTCGTTTGATCCAAGTTGCCTCGGAGTTCTAAGGAAAGGTGCTACTAGAGGCAAGTCCGTATTTGGAGTGCTCACAAACTGGATGTCTAAAATTCAGAAAAGGTTTGACCATAAAACCAGATATTGATTCTAATGTATACTAGGCCCCCCAAAAAATCTCCTTGTTTATACCCATACATCCAATTGTGAAGGTTGTTTGGACATTATTAATTGTGATGTGCAAAAGTTACTTGTCCCTTTGAATACTTTAACCTGATGATGCCATTTCAAGGGACTCTCTTACACAAATTTTCCAAGTCAATCTATTCCTTTTAGCTCCTGCCTTAAAATCTGCTCAAACTATGCAGAAATCAGGCTTAAGCAGTTCCTGTAGCTAAGCTACAGAAAATAATTCAGATATAATTGAAATGGGATTTGAATTGCACATAAATATTTTTGCTTTTATTCCTTAAACCGAAGATATTATGTTATCACAAAGTCACTTTCCTCATAAAACTTAAGGAAATATCAGTGCCATATTAGTTATGTTCAAATATCTATATCTGCTCTTAAAATATTAAAACATAAGAATTGGTTGAAATAAGTAAATGATTTTTTTAAATGAGGTCATTACTAACAGTTTGCCCTTTCTAGAAAACTAATCCACTGTGAAACGTAAGAAAAGCCAATAACGTTTGACCTTGCAGAATGAGGCCAGGCAACATTGTACTCAATCATTGAAACCTAAGTTTATATTTCAACTCGAGCAAGCAAGATCCTTGACTGAGCTGAGAACTGCTGACACTTTCATCTGAAAATTTAACCTTTGGAGGTACCCAGGCTTGTCCATATTGCAAATTAACACATGGTATTTCACAAACACAAGACATACATCATAATGTTCCTGTGACTTTTTTGTTTGCATTATCTTATTTAAAAAGCCACGTTACTTGTACTTTTATGATTGCCATTTATCCTAGAAATTATTCTACTTTTGATTTATTTAAACATACATATTTTATGTAGGAAGAAAGAAATCTTTCATATAAAATAAATGGCTCTTCTAGAATTCTGTAACCTCTTTGGAGTACCAGTATCAACCCTATTTTATCTTCTCCAAGAGTTACTCTCACAAGTGATTGCCCAAACCTCCAACACCACATTCATGGGCCACTCTAGAAAAGATCAAAGGCCTGGGGGTGGGCTATGCACTCTGCTCACCAAATCCCAATTTATTAGTCCTAGTTCTGGCTTCACACTTTTCTCCCTCTCAGGGGAAAAATAAGGTCAGCTTCTGTTAACAGCCACTTGCAACCAAAGTATATTTAGCTGCAGAGGTCTTGGGAAAAGGACCTAGAGGTGGCAGAGAGGCAAGATATCAGAGTCTCAGCATCCACTTTTGGCCCGAGATGATATAATTTCTAGGCTTATAATACGTGTGAATGTGACAACATTTATAATGTCAGCTTTCTCGCTAAGGGGAAAGTAACATTAGGTTTAAATGGAAGAAGAGAGAAAAATCTCACTGTCTATTTTAAAGTTTTTCATCAGACTATCTTAATCACATGTTTCACTTGCATGGGAGAGAAGGACCTTCCGGGGTATCTGATTTTAAACAGAGCAGTGGGCAGCACTGTACTTTGGATTGCCAGGAATTAGTGTAAGAAAAGCCAGGACAATGGAACCAAATACTCTATGCTTTTTTCTTTTTTTTGTATTATTTTACAAAATTAGAGGACCAACAACTTAACATTCATAAGAGAATAAGATATTTTAGTAAAGGTGAAAGAATGAGAACAGGTTGGTCCTTGAGTTGCTTTTGGAGAAAAGAGCTTATAAATTCAAACTGGACAGTCAGGGAATATCCTAAGGAGTGACTTTAAATCACCAGGAAGTGATCCATCAGGAAACTTTTCCAGTATTACAACATTCCCTAGGACTGGCCCTGACCTGCATTGTTATCCAATTGTTTTCTTCTTCTTCTTCTTTTTTTTTTTTGTTGAATTCATCATAATTTATTTATTTATTTATTTATTTTATTGTACTTTAGGTTCTGGGGTACATGTGCAGATCATGCAGGATTGTTGCATAGGTACACACATGGCAATGTGATTTGCTACCTCCATCCCCCCGTCACCTACATCTGGCATTTCTTCCCATGTTATCCAGTTGTTTTCTATAATAATTTGAAAAAAAAAAAAAAGACAGGAAACTGATCCAGAGGTAAAGACATCTCTGCTGCACGTGGACAGCAATACATTATTTGATTCACAGTGGTCGCATCAGATGGAGAATAAGTTAAGAGACTGCTTTCCTTCTATGTAAGTGTGAAAAGGCTCATTCCTCAACTCAAGTCAATCAGTTTTATCCACTTCCTGTTCATTCCTTAACCCCTAACAACTTGGTTTGTAACTCCTTTCCACAGTAGTGCTTGTCTTTGCAAATCGACTATTAACACTGCTAATTGCCATATCCAAGATGGCCGTTTCCTTGCTTACCACTTTTCCTGATGTCCTCGTGATGCTCCCTCGCCAGGGTCTCTTCCCACCTCTGCACTCCTGAGGCGTTGTGTTCATAAAGTTAGCACAACACACAATTCTTATATTACTGGTTTAATTATTGATATAGTTTTATGGCATGTGTGTTTTACTTATTCACTCACTCATTTCAGGATATTGATATAGACTAGGTAGGCAGAGGGCAGGACACCAGGGAGAAAACAGTGAGCAAGGTCAAGGAGATGTCTGAGGGGACCCAACAATCCAATGAGAAATACAGAGGAGAAAAGAAGAACAAAGTCCAATAAAAACTTTGAAAAGATCCACATTTTCCTCCTCTGCTAGATTTCAAGCTCCTTGAGTATAAAAACTATGTTTTCTTCATCTTTGTATCCTCAGCATCTAAGATGGTGTTTTGTATAAAATAGGCACTTAACAAATATTGGCTGACTGAACGCACTGTATTTGTGTGGGAGGGTGTGAGGTTAGCGGGGTGGGAGGTGAGTGTGATATGTGTGTATATGTGTTTTATGTGTTTGTGGTCTGTGGTATATGTGATGTGTAGTGTGCGTGGGTTTTGTGTGTATGGTATGTGTGGGAGTGCATAGGTGGGGAGGGTGTGTGTGATATGTGTGTGGATTGTGTATGGTATATGTGGGTGTGTGATGTGTATGCGTGTGGTGTGTGTGTGGTATGTAGTATATGTGGTATGTGTGTGGGATGTATGGGGAGAATAGGGGGTATATGTGCCGTGTGTGGTATGGGTGTGGAGTGTATGTGTATGTAGCACTGGTTGTGAACACAGTAACCAAGGTCAATGTTTTCTAATTATTTTAGCTTGTATGTGGGCTAAGCAGACAGCTGTTTGGATTTCGAGATTAGGAATGGTAATAACAGTGTGCTCCCCAAGGAAAAAGTACAATCACTCATCTGTAAACTAACTGTTTGGGACAAAGTCTTTCATCCTGTAATTAAAGTTCAAATTCTGATAAAACATGGATATATTATGACAGCATCCATAGGACAATAGCTCTTTCCTGCAACCACCTTTCTCAGGCAGCGGAACACTGGGTATCGTGGGAAAGTTTGGGCAATACTTTGTGAAGATTAAAACACAAAGATGGAGAAGATAGGAGCTCTGGCATTGATTTTTACTCATTTAACTACGTTGAAAATGGCTGGTACTGCCCCCTAAACTTCTACTGCAAAGGGAAGAAAAAGTTGAGTTCTGAGTACCAGATTACAAACAATTCCTTTCCCCAAAATAGAGTTTTGGAGAAAATTAAGAGGTCCGTAGAGAATGTTTATTTCATTGAATGTTTCAGTATTTATTTCATAGTAGGATTCAGATATCAGGAGGCTATATTTGATCCAATTCAACTAGACAATCATTTATTAAACACTGATTATAGACAGTATCCTATACTTTGCCCTATGGTGGCTAAAGAAATGTATAAAATTAAGAAACTTAAAAAATAAAAAGCTTATAATAAACTAGAAGAGGAAATCTTTCTGCTTCTCATTGTTTAGGAGAGTGACTATGGAGAACTCTTTATGTAACAGTCCCCAAAATACTTTGAACTTATTGCATTGAAATGAAATTATTGCTTAGCAATTGATTTCACTAGACAGTTCATCTGTCTCAATTTTTCCCCCAAGTACTTACTGGCACTTGGTTGAGTACTAGTGAAATAGGTTTTAATGGGGTGCTCTGGTCTAGTGTGAATCCCAAGAAATTGGGATTATTTGACATCAATGGCTGCTGAGTCAGAAAAATTGACATTTAAATGTTTCTAGCAGTTTGCTTCCCTTGGGGAAAAATTTTCAACTCAGCTTTGGAGGCACACTACTTCTTTATTTTGGGAAAAACATCTTAGAGGATCTTCCTATTATGTGAAGGAAAAGCACAGACGCTTCTGTAATGGAGACTCTGGAGCTAATGTGGCTTCAAGGAACTTGATCTGCTTTCCACAATCATGTAAGAGGTTGTCTTCACTGTGACACAGCTGCATCTCTGCACATTATCTTTTCTTTCATAAAATACTTCTTTCCTCTAAGTAGATTTAAATTGTATTATTGGCCAGGCATTTTGGCTCATGCCTGTAATTCCAGCACTTTGGGAGGCTGAGCTGGTTGGATCACGAGGTCAGCAGTTCAAGCCCAGCCTGGTTAAGATGGTGAAACCCCATCTCTACGAAAAAAAATACAAAAGAAATTAGCCAAGAGTGCTGGCGGGTGCCTGTAATCCCAGCCACTCGGGAGGCTGAGGCAGAGAATTGCTTGAACCCAGAAGGCAGAGGTTGTAGTAAGCCAAGATCGTGCCACGGCATTCCAGCCTGGGTGACAGAGCAAGACTCCATCTCAAAATAATAATAATTGTATTGTCCCTAAAAGTTTTTATTATATATTGGGAAATAAATATGTTCAAGTAGTTAACTACAGGAGATCAGTGGAGACAGGAAGCTGCAAGAAGAACATGAACATATTTTACCTCCAAAAGAACAGCCTAGAATTGCCGAAGCACAAACTGGACTATATTGCATAAACCCTATATTTGGGGTCATTCCTGATTGAAAAAACCCAACTTTGGAGAAAGCACTGATGTTGCTCTGAATTATCCTAAGAACTAAAGAGAAAGATACACCTCCGTGGACAGGTGCAAGAAGGAAGAGAGGTTTTCACTCTCAGTCATGCCAGAAGGTTGACAGGGGACAGGAAATGCACACTGAGTATGAGCTTATGACTGTCTCTGGGCCTGGGGGAACAGGAGGCTTAGGATCTAGATATGGGAATCTCGTTTCAGGCATTCCTGCTGCGGAAGGGTAAGCTGAGCCCTGAAATGGGGTGACAGGCCTCAGACCGGGCAGAGAAGACTTTGCACAATGCATAACACCCGAGGAGGGTTTTGGTCCATGAACTCAGGGAACTCATATATCTAGTTACAATTGTTGAATTATCCTCTTGTATAACATCCCACACCTTTTAAAAAATCTCCAAACCATCGGTGAAGTCATGCAAACAGCACAGTTGATATTCCTATTACTGCAGGGAACTGTGTAAGAGTCTGGGATGGCACCTGGGGTGAAAGCCATATGTGGGAGAGTAGGAGCAATAGTCTGAGGGATGCTGGTGACCAACGACAAGGAAGGCAGTGGCCCAAAACCCGCAGCTGGTTAAGACATCAAACAACAACTGGCTTGGGATATGTCAGGGGCTCAAAAAATGTTCAGGATGGGAAAACTGATAAAACACTGGAATTCTTGCAGCTAGTAGGAGAGACATTTCAACTATTTTTTCAATTAGGTAATATGATAGGCGAATAGGCTGGGACATATATGTTACCTAAATGTAAAGAAAATAAGGTTATTTTATTCTCTTTTATTATTATAGATCCAAAGCCAATCAGATATCTAGCACTTATAAGGTTCTCTATAAATCTTTAACAAAATAAAATAAATGCTATGATAAATTCAGCTACAGTTCAGCTTCAGCCAAAAGCTGATGGCTGATTTGTTTCTAGCCTTCAGAAGGCCCAACTGTTCAACGTCTACGTAAATCAGTATCTTTTCTGGCATACTTGATCTTTGAAGTATTTTGAGTTATGGTCAGTCATATACAAATAGCATCATGATGTCAATAATGAGAATAAGAAAGGTATTTTATTTTTAATGTAAGAATATCAATTGTGCATGTGTATTCCTGATAAAATTGGAATTGAAAGTATTTTATGCTTATGACATTGATACTCTATGGGTAGAAGGAAAAATATTTCTTCTCATAAGCATAAAAGTCACAATAATTAACATGAAAGCTATTAATTTCATGAAAAACAATTACAATAATTCTCAATTAGTTAAATAGAAAAATTAATTGACAGCTAAATCTAGCACTAGCTAAGTAACTATGAATAAAACTTATACTTACTTTGAAATACACAGATCTATAAACAAATACTATTAGGATGGAAATTAGATTATACTATAACTCTAATCTTTGTAATGATATTAGATAAATACTTAAGCACTGTATTTTTATTTATTTAATTTCATGAGGGCATAACCTTTCTAGGAAAAAAAAATCCGTTTGAGAACTATTCTCATCTTTTGAGGATGAATTAAAAAGAAAAGACCAGCTTTGCTACTTCTAAATAAAGTATTACCGCCAGGAGATAATTAACACATAACTCATAATACAATTTTTACTTCCTTATATCAAGAGGTTTTTTTTTTTCCTTTTTGAGATAGATGCTTGTTCCATTGCCCAGGATGGTGGGCAGGGGCACAATCTCAGCTCACTGCAACCTCTGCTTCCCAGGTTCAAGCAATTCTCCTGCTTCAGCCTCCCAAGTAGCTGGAATTACAGGAATGTGCCACCATGTTTGGCTAATTTTTGTATTTTTAGTAGAGACGGGGTTTCACCATGTTGGCCGGGCTTGTCTCAAACATCTGACCTCAAGTGATCCACCTGCCTCAGTCTCCCTAAGAGTCAAGAGTTATTTTTAATCATAGAATTGGGCTTTATTCATAGTCAAATATTGATTTTAACACTTAGATTTTGGTATTCAACCAAAATGTGTATACAGTATATGTCTAGCTATGAGAAAGAACAATCCTTATTGACTGGGCTCCCTAGTCTTCTTTATATGAAGAAGTCTAGATTCTGTTCTCTCTCTGCCCTGCATGGCACTGCTGTGCAGTATGAAACAGCAGCAGAGCACAGGACAGCAAACTGCAAAATGTAACCAACACAAAACCTGGGAAAGGGCAGATCTCACAGCTCTGTTCTTCCCACCATGATTGCCAGGGCTGGAGTACAACTATAAACACTTTCCTAAGAGGGTCTTGGAAACACTCCAGCAAGTCAACAGCCGAGTCTTCCTGGGAGGCGGGACTGAGCTCTACTACCTGCTATGGAACCTTCTAGGGGTGGAAGGGAACACAGGCAATTGAATGGATGGCTCCCCACAAGACAGACCCATCCATCAAGGAAGTAATATTTTCAGTTCATTGAATTATCAGGTCATCTTTACAAGTTTACAAACAAGAATGGTATTCTCTGGATTTTGCTGTATGGGAAAGTATAGGTATAGTCAATTAAAGAGAACACATTATATAGACTAGTTTTCTTTCCAGTCATAATTTCTATACAGTCCATCTAGATACATTTTTAGAGTTATTGTGTTTTTATTCACTATAAAAGTAGTTCATATTCGAGAAATTTTGGAAAATACAAAGAACAGAAAAAAGATTGGAGAAAAATCTTCCATAGTTCTACCAAAGTGAACCACAGTTTGTTACATGTGAATAACAAAAAATGTGAACCACAAACATTATATGTTTACTTCTGGTCTTTTTCATTTATAATTGATATACAATAATTGTTCATGTTTATTTCTAGCCTTTTATTTATTTTTTTTTTGAAAGAAAGGAAAAGAGAGGAAAGAAAGTGAGAGTGAAAGAAAGAAAAAAAAGAATGTACGAGAGAAAGAAAGAGGAAGAAAAAGAGGGAGAGAGAACAGGATTCTTGTTCTACTGCCCGGGCTAGAATGCAGTCTAAAAATGGGTATTAAAAACCTCTATTATGCCAATAATTGTGTTTAACAA